>JADRCD010226076.1:0-18040 GCA_019843815.1 Montemys delectorum
TTGCATCAATATTCATAAGGCAAATTGGTCTGAAGTTTTCTTTCTTCATTATGTCTCTTTGTGGTTTAGGTATAAGAATAATTGTGGCTTCATAGAACGAATTGGGTAGAGTGCCTTCAGTTTCTATTTTGTGGGATAGTTTGAGGATTATTGGTATTAGGTCTTCTTTGAAGGTTTGATAAAACTCTGCACTAAACTCATCTGGTCCTGGACTTTTTTTTTAGTTGAGAGACTATTAATGACTGTTTCTATTTCATTAGCAGATATGGGATTGTTTGGATTATTGATCTGATCTTGATTTAACTTTGGTACCTGGTAGCTGTCAAAAATTGTCCATTTTGTCCAGATTTTCCAGTTTTGTTGAGTATAGGCTTTTGTAGTAGGATCTCTTGATTTTTTGGATTTCCTCAATGTCTGTTGTTATGTCTCCCTTTTCATTTCTGATTTGTTAATTAGGATACTGTTTCTTTGCCCTCTAGTTAGTCTAGCTAAGGGTTTATCAAAGAACCAGCTCCTGGTTTGGTTGATTCTTTGTACAGTTCTTTTTGTTTCTATTTGGTTGATTTCAGCCCTGAGTTTGATTATTTCCTGCCTTTGACTCCTCTTGGGTGAATTTGCTTCTTTTTGTTCTAAAGCTTTCAGGTGTGCTGTCAAATTGCTGGTGTATATGCTCTCTAGTTTCTTTTTGGAGGCAGTTAAAGCTATGAGTTTTCCTCTTAGGACTGCTTTCATTGTGTCCCATAAGTTTGGGTATGTTGTGGCTTCATTTTCATTAAACTCTAGAAAGTCTTTAATTTCTTTCTTTATTTCTTCCTTGACCAAGTTATCATTGAGTAGAGTGTTGTTAGGCTTCCATGTGTATGTGGGCATTCTATTGTTTATGTTGTTATTGAGGAGCAGCCTTAGTCCATGGTGATCTGATAGGATACAAGGAATTGTTTCAATCTTCTTGTATCTGTGGAGGCCTTATTTGTGACCAATTATATGGTCAATTTTGGAGAAAGTACCATGAGGTGCTGAGAAGAAGGTATATCCTTTTGTTATAGGATAAAAAGTTCTATAGATATCTGTTAAATCCATCTGTTTCATAACTTCTGTTAGTCTCATTGTGTCCTGGTTCAGTTTCTATTTCCATGATCTGTCCATTGCTGAGAGTGGGGTGTTGAAATCTCCCACTACTATTGTTTGTGGTATAAAATGTGCTTTGAGCTTTAGTAAAGTTTTTTTATGAATGTAGATGCCCTTTGATTTGGAGCATAGAGGTTCAGAATTGAGAATTCATCTTGGTAGATCATAGCTTTGATGAATATGAAGTGTCCCTCTTTATCTTTTTTGATCACTTTAGGTTGAAAGTTGATTTTATTCCATATTAGAATGGCTACTCCAGTTTTTTTCTTGGGACTGTTGGCTTGGTGGATTGTTTTCCAGCATTTTATTCTGAGGTAGTGTCTGTCTTTATCACTGAGGTGGGTTTCCTGTATGCAGCAAAATGTTGGGTCCTGTTTACGTACCCAGTCTGATAGTCTATGTCTTTTTATTGGGGAATTGAGTCCATTGATATTAACAGATATTAAGGAAAAGTAATTGTTGCTTCCTGTTATTTTTGTTGTTAGAGTTGGAATTCTATTCATGCGGCTATCTTCTTTTAGTTTTGTTGGAAGATTACATTTTTGCTTTTTCATTGATGTAGTTCCCCTCCTCGTGTTGGAGTTTTCCATTTATTACCCTTTGAAGGGCTGGATTTGTGAAAATATATTGTGTGAATTTGGTTTTGTCATGGAATGCTTTGGTTTCTCCATCTATGGTGATTGAGAGTTTTGCTGGGTATAGTAGTCTGGGCTGGCATTTGTGTTCTCTTAGGGTCTGTATGACATTTGCCCAGGATCTTCTAGCTTTCATAGTCTCTGGTGAGAAGTCTGGTGTAATTCTGATAGGCCTGCCTTTATATGTTACTTGACCTTTTTCCCTTACTGCTTTTAGTATTCTTTCTTTGTTTTGTGCATTTGTTGTTTGGACTATTATATGGGAGGTGGAATTTCTTTTATTGACATTTTATCCATTTAGATCTGGCTTACAAACTTTGATAAATGTTGATAATAGTGTTCTCTTTGTCAAGACAATAACTTCTGAGTAAATCAAACACCTCAAATATTGCGATTTTCTTTTCTTGCTGAGAAAAGAACATGCTTCTGAATTTTCAGAAATGTTGTTCTGTCTTGAAAGGTTTTGTGACCTTTGGGAAGTAGGTCCTATTTGGAAGTATATTCCAGGAGGGCTTTGAGGTTTGAAGTTCATGTGGACTATTCTCTGGTACTTGATCACTAGATATGATTAAATAGCTTCACACTGTGTCACTATAGCACCTTCTTCTTGCCTACCTCTAAATCCCATGATTAACTCAGAGTGTGTTCTAAAATAACCTGCTCTTTTCTTAAATTATTCTTGTCAGGTGTTTGGTCATGGTGATGTGAAATGATGCTGATACATTAGAGCACCATAGTGTCCCTTCTCTAATTTTTAGTCTTTTCTCTGAAGACCATTTCCATACAAGTGCAGACTTGAGGGAAACCATTTCCAGGACTTGGCGCTTTCTTTTTTGTCTATCTCTTTCCTCCTTAGGACTCTGCCTTATGAGCTGTATTGGTTCCAGTCAACATAGCCTCTTTTGCTTTCCTTTGTTCTGCAGCCTGGCAACTTCAGGCGGGTCAATCCCAGGGGTCCAAACAGCTGTTCCTATCTTATAGGATCATGTCTTTACTATCTAATTTTCAAAGCCTTTAAAATTGTTTCACAAACTGAATCCAGCCCCACTTTTTAAAAACTTACTTTCCCTACTCTTAACTTCTGACATGTTTACCCAAGAAAAAGTCGAATTTCATTACTACCATACTTAATATTGCTGAGAACCATAAATATAAACCTTATTCTATTTTTCTATTTAAAATGTGACTTACTTCTCATGGTTTTGTTGCAGTGCTGGTGGTTTTATTTCTGTTTTTGTTTGAAGCAGTACCTCACACTATAACCAACAATGGCTTTGAACCTGATCTGGTACTCCTGTGTCAGCTCCCAAATGGTGGGGAGTTAGGCATGGCCACTTTGGGTTACTTCCTAGTAATTATTAGTCAGTGTATAAACATAACACATGATACTTGAAATATGGAAATTCAGAGTTTGTCTGGCTTCAGTATTCAATCATGAAAATTCTATAATACCATCATGAAACTTCTAGAAACTTTGCCTCTCCAAGCTACAGTGACAGTATTCGTTGTTCAGAGAACACTGTGTTGTCAGCAGAAGTAATGAAATTGTTTGCAACAATAGAGACTAATGCCATTACAAATTTACATGTTATGTGGTTATTAATGCAATGGGTAAGTAACAGGCAACATTTTAAATCAGTAAAAAGACTCCTTTCTTCTTTATTTTTCTTTTATGATAATGGAGAACAAAAATGTAGTTTAACCTCCACTCATCTGAACATACAACTTTTGTTAAATACAAGTGCTCCTAACAAAAAAATAAGCAAGAAGAAAAAATTGAGGCTGGCCTCGTATATCATTGAAAGTGAATCTCTGTTAAAGAAATCAAATAAAAACCTCTAAAGTACTATTAGACATTCAAGTTTCATTACTGTTGAAATTGCTATGAAAAAGAAATGCCTCAGACTCATGAAGTGCAGTTTTCCTTTCTAATTTTGTCATCCTTGTATTCACAGACAAGATTATTTTATGATGACTCATATAAACCCCTAAATTATTTAACAATATGGATTTATTGTGGTCTAAGGCACCTATAATAGTCTATGCACAAGTACTTTTTAAAAAAAGTTTGAAAATATTAACTCTTAAATACTACTTTTAAATTGACATTAAGTCTATTTCCCCCATGCCGTCTTCTTCCCTCCAAGCCCTCGCATATTTCCTCATCCCTCAAGCCCTCTCACATCTTCTCCACTTTTAAGTTGACAGCTTCTTATTATTTGACTATTACTTTTACATACACAAACATATGTACATAGATGCAAAGATAAATAAATACAACCTGTAGAGTATGTTTTGGCAGGAGATTTGAATTCAGGACTGTCCAGTGTGTACTGGGCAGCCAATAGCCAGGCTTTGGTAGGGGCTAATTTCATTTTCTTTCAGTGGTCATTGGGCTTACAGTACTGTCAGCACCTGTGAGTCCTCATTCAGTAGGTGGGTGTACTTGTAAGCACTAATATTTGGATCTCCTGTTTTATTACATTAGTCTACATGTGCTTTTTTGCCATTGCCATATTGTTTTTATTATTATAGCTCTATAATATATCTTGAACTCTGCAATAACAATCCCTTTAGCTTTCTTTTTGCTCAGAATTGCATTGGTTCTCTGGGCTCCTTTTAAATTTCATATGATTTTGATTATTTTATATCATATTTCCTTAATGAATGTTATGGTATTTTAGTTGGGGTTGTATTGACATTGTAAGTTTCTTCATGGTAAGATGATCACTTTCACAATATTGATCCTACTGATGCATGAACATGGGATGTTTTTCCATTTTCGATTGTCTTCTTCAATCTCATTCTTTAGAGATATTAAATTTTTATTGTAGAGGTTTTTCATTTATTTGATTACTTATTCCAAGGCTTAAGTACTCATTACTTCTCATTGGTTATTATTCCAAGGAATCTTATAGTCTGTGATATTGTTGCAAATGAAACTATGTGTATGATCTCTTTCTTTGTCTGTTTGTTGTTGGTATACAGAAAGACTACTGGTTTCTTTAGATTGATTTTGTAGCATGCTTCTTTGAGGAAATTTTGATTGTTTCTAAAAGTTTTCTAGTGGAATTTGGGAGCTCTCATATATAATATCATATCATCTGCAAATAGAGATAATTTGACTTCTTTTCCTATTTGAATCCTTTTTATACCTTTGTGTATAGTTTTAGTTTGTTATCCTTCACTGTCCAGTAATATTGCTTTTATTCACTGGCAGTAAAAGGAAATATTGCTTTTATTCATTGGCAGTAAAAGGAAATTATTGTGTAATAGCAGCAATACTAACAGCCATAAAAACAAAGTAAACAAAATGAATACCATTTATTGATCAGCACTTCCATGATTTTTTAAAAGCTTTTTTGTTGTTGTTTTTTTTTTTTTTTGTTTTTGCTTTTTTGTTTTGTTTTGTTTTTCGAGACAGGGTTTCTCTGTATAGCCCTGGCTGTCCTGGAACTCACTCTGTAGACCAGGCTGGCCTCGAACTCAGAAATCCGCCTGCCTCTGCCTCCCAAGTGCTGGGATTAAAGGTGTATGCCACCACCGCCCGGCTTATTTTAAAAGCTTTATATATTTATTATTTAATTTTGTATATATTTGTTAAATATATACTATTGCTTTAAAAAGGGAGTGAGTTTAGAGGAGTCGTCATATGTCCTGTGTTAAGGAAGTTTTAATTAGAATTAAAACTAGGACCAGAATGTATTACTAAAAGTAATTTTTATTAGATTTTTTGTATTATTGTTATTAAATTTTAGTATTAAGTATAGTTAATATTTTTATAATGTGTCCCAAGGTGGAAACAATTGTTTGATATAATAGAAATCAAAGTAATGTGTTTTCAGGTGTAATCCTGAAATCTACACAAGTATTTCTTTCACTGTGTGTATATTGCAAATGTAAGGGGAAGAGGCTTGAAGTTTAACAGCATATTGTCCTTATGTCTTTTACTTTTTGAAAATTGCTTTTACTAGGTTTTACTAAACATTGTGCCATAGTAGACAGATTGTATCTTAATAGAGGGATTGTTAGGGATGTAGTCATTTAACCTAGTTCTAAATGAAACTACATTTGTGTCCCTGGAAGAATACCTTGTTTCCATGAGCCCTCTCTTCATTGTTATAAACAAAGTAGTGTTTATAGCAAAATAATAAAGCATTTTATTAAGATTACATTAGAGAGTATAAAAATTTTGATAAAATCTAAAAAAGCGTACATAAATGGAAAGCAGTGCCATTACTATGCAGTGCATTATACACAATACTGTGCCAGATTATGCATGTTTCCTTTAAAATGGAAGGAATTTGAAAATTTGGTTAGAGAAAAGTCACATGTAAGTAGTGACCATGAATAATTTTATTGTCATTCCGCATGTGGAAATAATCACATCCTTCCTAAGAGTATGAGAATACCTTTGAGGACTGAGTCCCTGAAGTACATTTATGGAAGGAGACAATGTGGTAAGATAATGTACTAACCTTGACTAGGGCAGACTGTTTTCCACATTAGAACCCACAGTGTTTTAAGTTTCCACTATATAAACTAAGGGGTTTAGAGATACAGCCTGTAAAAATCGTGCTCTAGACTGTAGGCATGCTTTTAAGATAAGCAACCGCCAGAGCAGAGCAGAGTCCTCTTCTCTCTGTGCTGAAATGAGAGACTTCTTGCTGTTCCAAATACCCTGAGTCCTTTTTGCAAAGGGAGTTGGTCTCTTCTCAGAACATGTTTGTTGCAATTATATTTATTTCATTGTTTAAGTCTTTATCACCTTGGCAACAGTGTTCTATTACAAGAACAACACCTGAATCTTACTAAAAACTACCTTAAAGTAAGTTGCCTAATGAGCAAAGCTTCAGTTCTGCTTTTTTTTTCTTTTAAGAAAACTTAAAAGAAAAAAAAGTTTAAAATGTCATTTTTCTTGTAGCTTTTAACAAATAATTGAATCTTCATGTTTGTTCCTATGAGACCTAGGCTCTATATGTTAGTTCCTTCAATGGAGATGACAGCAATAAAGATGACAGTAATATTGTTGCAAGAGAAATGGGTAACTTCCTTCTTTCTGCCTGCTTTTCCCCCACCTTTTATGTGACACTGTTATCATAACATGGTATGTTTTATATGCATATTCTATTTTATCTAAAGTGACTTTCTTCATTATTCTCTGGCTTTCCTTATTATGTTTACTTTGAGATAACCATTTAAAATTCTCATTGCCACCTAGTTAATCACAAACACGGTTTATCTATCCTGTTGTTTATAGGTCAAAATAGTTATATTAATACACTCAGTTTTCCCTACTCATGACATTTGTCTTATTTGGTAATTTTGCATCAGATTTGATTAGGTATGAAGAGATATATCAATGAAGTTTTATCTTGTAGTTTCCCAATGCTGAAAGACTTTAATCACCTTTCAGATAGATTATTTGGTCCTTTCCTTCGCCTTTACTCCCAGTTTTCTTTTTCTTTATTCTTCTCTCATACAGTACATCCCACCACAGCCTCCCCTCCACTTCTCCCAGCTCCCATTTCTACCTCCTCCATTTTCCATTTTCCTTTCAGAAAAGGGCAATCTTCCCCAACTCTCTTAATATCAATCAAGCATGGTATAGCAAGATACAGCAAGTCTAGTCATAACCCTTCATCTGAAGGCTGGGCAAGGCAACCTGGTAGGAAGCAAAGGGTCTGACAAACAGGCATAAGAGTCAGAGACATTGCCTCTCACACTGTTAAGAGTACCACCAAAACCTAAAGGTAAACAAACATAGCATGTATAGAGAAGGCCTAGTGCAGAGCCCTGCAGGCGCCATGATTGCTGCTTCAGTCTCTCGGAGCCCATATGAGTTCTCATTAGTTGATTCTGAGGGCTGTAATCTCTTGACCCCTAAGGCTCCTATCTTTTCTCCCCTTCTTCCAAATGGTTCCCCAAGTTCTGCCTAAAATTTGCCTGTTTGTTTCTGCATCTGCTCCCAGCAGCTGCCAGAGGAAGCTTCTCTGATGACAAATTGCATAAACACTCATCTCTGAATATAGCAGAATATCATTAGGAATCATTTTATTGATGGTTTTGTGAGTTGTGTTTGGTTTTACTCTAGGTCAGCCCTTTCTATGAAATGCTTTTTCAAATCTCTTCTGAGTTTTCCTTCAGTTGATTTGTTGTTTTCTTACTGATTTAAGAATCTCTTTTAATATTCTGAATTTAAGTCCTATGTTAGATAGGTGAACTGCAAACACATCAGTTCATGTATAGATTGTAGTGCAAGTAATCAATTATTTTTCTTTGGAAGTTGATTTCTTTGTCCTGTTTTCAAAATGTATATTTATTTCAAGGTTATCAAGATATCTCATTGGTTTTTCTTACATTTATATATGAAATCTATCTGGAGTTGACTTTTGTATATGGTATGAAATTACTTAAAAGATGAGCTAACTCTAGAAGTCATCAAATATGTGGTAGAAGTAAGCTTTGCCTTAAAAGCCTTACACATTTCCATGCTGTGACTAAAGCCCTTGACTGCAATTCAAACTCCTTTCGTTTCTTTGAGGGGCTCTCTGCTTGGATTAAGACTCATAGTCAGATGTATCCAGAGTTGGAAAGTATCCTCAAAAGAGCTAGCAATTATAAATTCCCCTCAGGAAATTTGCTTCCTCTTTAGAATTTTGTATCATCACATTCTTGCTACTTTTCAATTGTATTGCCTCAGATTGTATATGTAATTTATCTGGTTTTTTAATTTGCATTGAATTAGTAGACTTGTTTGACTTATTATATAAGTCTTAGAATACAAGTTAATTGTAGGACTATTGAATTGTATAAATTATATGGAATATTATATATTGTACTTAACACATTAGTATTCATTACATGCATCATTTCATACAACAATGTATGCTATATTATGTAACATGATTATGTAATATGCTTAATTATATACCATAGAACATTTTGATCAGTTGTGGAATGTAATTATGATGGTGATCCCATAAAATTATAATGTAGCTAAACAATCTATAACTTGTTTATTTGTTTTTATTGTATCTTCTTTGTTTAAATCATGTTTAAAGACATAAAATATTTATTGTTGTATTACAGTTGCCTACTGAAGCCTCTGTAGTAACACACTATACAGGTCAATTATATAAGAGAAATACACTATAAAATAAAGCATTTGAATTAGTTTTTTGCCATCTATGTTTGTGTGGGTTGATTCCAAATGTTGATATGATACATAAATCACTTGACAATGCATTGGTTAGAATAATCCAGTCATTAAGTGATAGTGCTTTATGACTATAATTTTCTGTGGTTTATAATCTATTTATAATTTTAAAAATTACAGTAAGCATACCTATGAAAATATTCATATGCTTCTTTCACTTAAATTTGTGGTTTTATCATAGATGTAAGTTTTTCTGTAATGAAATGTTTTATCTATTTTATTCATTTTATTTTCTATATTGCTTTTGATTATATAACAATTGAACATACTGTATCCTTGATTATTGTATATCTACTTTGAGTCTTTCCGGAAGGGATTGTTGTTGCCATTGCTATAGTAATGTTCATGTTTTAACAATCTCTATCAAGCCCTCCTTATGCATCCCTCTTTGCTTGATTGTTTAGATACAACTAGATATTAAATATGAACCAGCATGTTCCTGCACTTGTGCCATACACAGGCAACTCTCTGCCCTGTGGGGCTGACTGGCCATGCACTGGCATGCAATGGCTGACCTATTTTTTATCTCCTGGAGACACTGTCTCAGAACTCCACAATTTCTCCACCCAGCTTGCTAGGTTCACACTGGCAGGTCGTTACCATGCCAACCTGGTGCTTTAAACCCCCCACAGCCTTTGTGGTGCACATCTGCCAAACCCAGGCTTTACCGCTGTTACTTGAACCCAGATGTGCTGCCTTGTGAAGGAAAACACAATACAAACTTAGTTCAGAAATGACAGTAACTCAGTCGCTGGGTGCAGCAACTAAAATCGTGATCTTGTAAGCCTTATTAAGTCTAAATCCTCCAGTGGTGAATCTTGATGGATCTGCCATTGAAACCGGGAGACACTCGTAGCTACATCTTGTCTTCAGCCTATCCCTGTCCAAATTAACTCTCTCCTGCTTCCTTGCTTCCTCTGTCCAACCCAGAAGTCCTACCTACTCACCCAGTAATTGGCTCCTTTATTCATTAGGCATTGGTTCACAAGAAGTCACCTGAGTATGACTTGTCCGCAGCCCTTCCCAGGAGAGTGGAATTATCATCAACATACAAACAGCAACAGACCCATCCACAACATATAGCCCCTACTTTGTGGCTTGTGCAGGCTAAAATTAGCTCCAGAAATTACTTTAGTAACATTTGTATCCATTACTCTTGAGTAGGTACCAACATGTTGAAATCTTATGCCCTAAGAAAGTACACCTATGCCAAATAATTGTTACATATCCAAGCTTACATTCCATTGCAGTAATTAACCATTCTTAAAAATTCTATCTCTAAGTATACATGCTAATTAGTTCTTGTGGCTTGGAGGAACATAAAGCTTCTTTCTTAACTATCAAGCTTACCAGAGCCTAGCATGCCTTCTAAACTTATTTACATAACCTGGACAAGGCACAGAGGTTGATGTGTTAGTTTTCCGGGAAGCAGTCTATGCTAAGTCCTAAGAAGTGCTAGAATTTTATATTTCTGTGTCTAGGATTTGATAAGCTAAAAGAGCAATCACCCTGTCAAAGGGATTGCCCCTGACTAGCATGATGACTTAGGGCAGGTTTTACACAGTAGTGACACAGAAGAAAACTTTTGTAGAACCAAGAGGATCACTTTTCAGCACTCTCTTGGACATTTGTCACTGTAACTTGGATATGTGCAGCATGCCTTGCAGTAGATAGGGGTGATTAAAAGGGGTTCCTGGGCTGTGAGAATGAAAGTTTGGGCTGTTGGCACCAAATAATGTTGTATAATATAATGAATTTATGGTTGTGGAACTTAGAATGAAGGAATTTAGAATGGTTCCTCAAGAAATGAACGGATAATAGTTAAGTTCTCAAGACTAGCTGTAGTAGTGGTGGCAGCGGCGGGGTGGGGGGAGCTTATTTTGCCAACTGACCTTTATTTTCTAAGTCTTTGCTCAGGACATCCACAGGGAGAGTAGAGAGAACTGCTTTCTAAACCTATAGAGATATTGATCTGGTAAAACCCAGTTGAATTCTGACAGCCGGGGAAACATTTGTATATTCTGCTGTACACATTTTGAATCTCTTTCTCAACTCCTGCCTTCTGTATCCATTGGAGATCCTTTAGTTCTCCTCAGTCCATACTATTGACATATATCTCCAGGAAGTGAACATTTATATGTATTTTTTTTATAGAGAAATTGTAATAAAGAGGCAGAGACAGAGACAGAGGCAGTTGATTTAGTAGATGAATTAACTCATATAATTATGGAGGCTAAGAAAACTTAAACAAGCTTCTGAAAATTGCAGAGACATCCCAGAAAACTCTTAAGTGTAAGACTGAGAACTGCAGAAATAGGAAGTTGATATTATACCTCTTTATCCAAGGCTCAAAGCTTGGGGACGTTCAGGAAGTCATTGGCATGAGGACCAGAGTCTTTATGAACATGGAGTTCTAAATCCAAGATAGGAGATGAAGGATTCCTTTGGTCCAAGGAAGAGAACATCCACTTTTCCTCTGCTGTTTGTTCTACCTAGACACTCCAGTTGGATGTGGTCTGTCCATAGTGAGGACAAAATAGTCCTCATCAGTCTACAGACAAAACATTCTGGAAATTTACTCAAAGATACACCTAGGAACAATGCTTTCCCAATTCTCTGCTTATATTGCTTAATCCAATGTGACCCAAAATGAACTATTCTGTTGTCCAGTGGCAGAACTCAGGCAGTATTCAAGTTCTACTTCTCCTCTTAGACTTTTTCTATGGTCTGATGCTCTTACTACCCATTACTGGTCCTTTCTCTGTTTCATAGATCGGTAATCAATTTCCTACCTACTCGTTATTTTTTTCTTTATCCATTACTGTTGTCTCAGTATATTTCTTGCATAACTAATTCCATCTTGCTATGTAATTCTGAGCTTGGAAGCAACATAATTGAATAGGTTGTCTGTAAATGTTCATGAATATATGTTTAATGTTTGACATATAGGACACAGAATTTTATTTGCTACTTCAAGTCTTGATAGAACTGTAAAACCACCTAAGCATTTTTAGGATTCAATATCTTCATTTAGAGCTGAGAGAGGGCACATCTTGGTTGCTTTTTCAACCTGGTATCTTTGAAAAGAGCACATCATGCTAAGGTAAACCCATATTTATATGAGTCTAGTAATTTATTTTCTATGCTTTTACAGTATGACCTGTGACAGGATGATGCATCTCTTTAGCTTGAACTATAAGATACAAATCATACTAATCATATGGGTTTTCAGTGTGGCCTGATAAAATATAGTGACTCATTGGGTTCTGTATTAATAGCAACTGCTCAATGAACCACAATCCTTGTTCAAACATTTATAACTGCTGCTGTTCACACTCTTGTGTTTTGTTGTGTTAGTTATTGAGCACTTTGAGAAAAGGAGAACACTTTGAGTTCCCAAGCTCCCCTGACAATCTTTATCCTTTCTAGTTTATCTCTGTGGCTATTTCAAATAAAAACCTAAACATAGCCCCTAGATTCTGCTGCATGGCCCCAGCCAGCCAGGCATGACAAATAGAATATTATGGGGTACCTGAGACTAAGACTTATCTCGTATGTAGTTGTATATAGTTTTCCAGCATTAGAAGAGAAGACATAGCTTCTATATTTTGAAAACTCAATTCTGCTGAGCCTTATTCATTATGAACTATTGGTGTTTCTAATTCATTGAGTAAGATATGCTTTGTGCTTCTTTGAGTCTAGTAATGAAATGCTAATGCCAGGACACACTTAAGAAATTCACTATACTTTTCTAACTGAGTTGTCCTACATGCAAGTACATGTTTTTAATGTTGTCTTCTGTGCTGTTCCTGTAAGTTTGCTATTAAAATAATTAAACTATAAAAAAAAGAAATGATATCAGGCTCCTGTGGGAGTCACCTTAATGCCTCATGTAGTACTACCTCTGTCTTTGGCCAAAGAAGAGATGAACTCGAGAGCTTGCTGAGGTGAGCTATGCCTTTAGCCTAAACAGCCAAAGAGAACAGAGACATGATGCCTTTCAAAGAATTCCTCCCTCAAATTCAGGCTTCAGAATAAAGTGGGAGAGAAGGGATGACAGAGGAGGAAAAAGCTGACATTTAGAAAGTGAGTCACTGCTAGGTGCTTCATGTGAAGTATGTGTTATCTAACTTCAGAATATCCTTGCAGAGTGGAATTATTTCAGTTTACTGGTATGAATTGATGCTAGAGCATTAATGCATCTTACAGCCAGGTGTGTCTGAGTTCCTACACTCAACACATGTGTATGATTCCTTGAGATTCAGGTTATCATAAGAGAGATCTAGAAAAGACTAAAAACTAGTTTAAAATGAGACATTGAAGTTATAGCTTAAGGAAGCAATGAGATGGCTCAGCTGAGAAAATTGCTTGCCTGCAAGTCTGATGGCCTGAGTTCTACCCCTGGGACTCACATGTAGAGAGGAAGAACTGGACTCCTTCAAGTTGTTCTGCAGCCTCCACACATTAGCCACAATGCACACACACACACACACACACACACACACACACACACACACACACTCATACTATAAATTAAAAAAAAACACACACAAAATAATCTTTTATAAATGAAAAGGTGGCTTAGGTTAATGATGGTTATAGTTTTAAAAAAGGGCGATAAATAGATGATGAAATGATAGAACCTGGATATGATGATTTTACAAGAGCACTGGCCTAAGGAGTTAATGTATAGGAATAATGTCCATAAAAACAATAACAAACTCACCAGGGTCTTCTCTGTAAGCACAGGGACCAAGGTTATGATGGGCAGTAGGAAAATTATGGGCAGGAGGCATATGAATTGAGGCTAAGCTTAACTATCTATAACAAAAACAAAAATAATGTCTGATCCACAGAGTTATGGTTTCTTTTATTCTAACATTAAAAAAAAGTGTGATTTTTTTTGTTCTGACCATCACCTATGATGTCATCTGAGATCCATCTTCCATTTTTATGTACTATCATACACTGTTCTTGGGTATATTCTCAGGAACACTTATGGTTTAAAGTAAAGGACATCAGCTCTACACATTCTGTTCCAATTTAAAAGGAACAAAGAGGAAAAATAAGGAGCATATCTTTCAGCAGAAACAACTGCTTTAAAGACATTTTATCTAGAAAATGAATCTAGTAGCTGTCTCTTATGTTTGATTGGCTACTGTTATCTGGTAAGCTGAGTTATTTCACATTTCTGTTAGGCACAGTGTTTCTTTCAACAGATTCAGGACGTCATTAACCAAAGAATAATAGAAAATTACTGGATAAAGTACTAGTAGTCCCTAATGCAGCAGGAGACTCATCTACTTGCACAATGCTATTTCTCTTGGCCTTTTTATGGTTATTAATACTAAGTCATATTTTAAGCACTTATGATGTGCTATGAACTGTGTGATTCTTTCAAAGATTTTAACTTGGTGTTGGAACACACAAAAAATGTTTCTTTGTTTTGGAGAAGGAACATCTGGCGTATATTACTTAGTGTTAAAAGTTGTTAGTGATGATGATGAAGATAATGTTAATTAAATATATCTCATGTTTACTGAGTGCTTCTTATCTAGTTGTTGCTGGGCTGAGTACTTTTAAGGCCCTGTACAATCCTACTGCAGCATCACACTTATGTTAGTAATTATCAAAGCCACATGAAGTGTACGACTTACCTCTGCCATTTTGTCCTAGTGTAGGCCATGAACAATCCACAGGGAGAATTTAAAGGTGACGGCCTTAGGCTTCATCCTTGAGCAGCTGACAGTAGAGTCAGTTGATCTATATAGAATGTAAATCATATAAAAGGCTGCACTATCACTTCACAGTGTTATATTTTAGGTTTGTCAGGTTGCAATGTGAATTTAACAGGCATGTTCAAGGAATATGGATTTATGGTCTTGGTCCTTGGACCAAATTTAGTAGCAGAGCCACTCAGGTAATGTGCCATTAGAAGAAGGGAAATGAATGGGGTATAGGTCTGGAGGAGAAGGGGGCTGGGAGGAACTGAGAAGAGTGGAAGGAGGGGAAACTGGTCAGGATGTAGTATGAAAAAGAAGACTCTATTTCAATAAAAAGGAACATTGTACATGGGGAACTTTGATTCTGTGATCATTCAAGCCTTAACTGGCTACATTCAGTGAGTGAACAGCTAAGAGAACAACTGAAAGAGGAGGGAAAATCCTGGGAGAAACAGTCTCCTGGGACTTGGAGGATTCAGGTAATATATAAAGGCCTCTAAGCTTAGACCCTGCTTGCTGAAACTGTTTGGTTCTAGAACTAAGGGATCTTGATATTTGTAAAAGTTACCTTGCAATGCAAATGTTTATATTTTACTTCATGTAAGTTATTGCAAAATTGTACTGCAATGAGTATAAAAGAAGCAGAAATGGGAAGTAAAAAGAATTGTTGTTATTATTATTATTAATTTTTAATTACTATACTTCTGAGAAGATTGAACCACTGTGAAGCTGTCCTTAACATAGGCATGTCTCTTTAAGCAACTAAGGGGGCAAAAAGGGGCTGAGAAAGAGGATACAACTGTTTTTCTCACCTCATGTGACCTCTCTTCTGTTTTTCTTTTATTAGATATTTTCTTTATTTACATTTCAAATGATATCTCTCCTCTCCTGGTTACCCTCCAAAAAATATCAAACAAACAAACAACAACAACAACAACAAAACAAACCCTATTTCCTCCACCCACCCCCTGCTCACCAACACACCCTCTCATATTTCCTGGCCCTGGCATTCCCCTACACTGGGGCATAAACCTTCATAGGACCAAGGGCCTCTCCTCCCATTGATGACTGACTAGGCCATCTCTTCTGTACATATGCTGCTGGAGCCATGTGTCTGACCATGTGTACTCTTTGGTTGGTGATTTAGTCCCTGGGGGATGTGAGGGTACTAGTTAGTTCATACTGTTGTTCATCCTAAGGGGCTGCAAACCCTTTAGTTCCTTGTGTCCTTTCTCTAACTCCTTCATTGGGGACCCTATTCTCAGTCCAATGGATGGTTGTGAGTCTTTACTTCTGTATTAGTCGGGCACTGTCAGAGCCTCTCAGGAGACAGCTATATCAGGCTCCTATCATCCAGCACTTACTGATATCCACAATAGTGTCTGAATTTGATGATTGAATATGGGAAGGATTCCCAGGTGGAGCAGTCTCTGAATGGCCATTCCTTCAGTCTCTGCTCCATACTTTGTCTCAGTGACTACTTAGATGGGTATTTTGTACCCCCTTCTAAGAAGGAACGAAGCATCCGCACATTGGTCTTCCTTCTTCTTAAGTTTCTTATGGTTTTATGGATTGAATTTTGGGTATTCTGAGCTTCTGGGCTAATATCTACTTATTAATCTATAAGCTGTTGGAGGAGAGTTAGAAAAGGTACAGCCTATATGTTACATATCAATTGTGTGCATCACACCTTTGTGCTGTTGTTGAGTTTGTGGAGTAGCAAACATACTACCTCTAGAAACATAGGGGCTTCTCATGAGATACCAGCAGGAAACTGTAACTGATGAAATGGTAGATTCTCCAAGACAAGGCTTAGAGGAAAGATAAGGAGGCTGGTTTGGGGATATTTAGTTTGAGAGACTTATTAGATAGTCAGGGCAGGTAACGATATGGATGAAATATTGGATAGATATGCCTTGGTTTCATATAAAAGTCTGAGTTAAGTTATAAAATTGGGGGCTACCAATATATACTGATGGTGTTTCAAATGTGTCAATGATTTGAGACATTCCCGGGGGGGGGGATGCTCATATTTTCAAAAGAGGAAAGCTATAATGACTGAACTTAGAAAGGGGATATTTAGTAATCAGGACTGTGGGGAGAATCTTCCTTTGAAAAGGATCAACCAGTGAAGGAAGAGGAAAACCAGAATGAATATAGAGTGTAGTTAACCAGATAAGGAAACTATTTTAAAATGACAGGGGTTTTCTGTGCCAAATATTACAATTAGTTTAAGTTTAGGGATGATGATTTGCTTTAGATTTCAGAATGTGAAGGACATTGAAGATGTTGGCAAAATCAGATTCAGTTCAATAGTGTGGTCAAAGACTTGGCTTGATTAAGTTTTGAGTAAGTAATGTGAAAATTAAATGATATATTGAATCTGATTCATGTGGCTCTGTGCCTGGTATATACACATGTGTTATCTTCCTTCCAATCCTTTTTACTTCTATCAAGCACAGAACAAAGATATACAAATAGACAGTAGTAGTTCATATACATGAATATTGTAGGACATAAAGTGAATAGAACATGAAAGCTAAAGAGAGTATGCTATACCTGATTGATTAAGTACTGAACAAAAATTGAGGGCTTTTTTTTTTGTACACAGCAGAGATTCATTGAAGATTTGTGATGAGGAAATTGTTCTGATAAAAACTGCTATGTTTTCTTGAAATCTTTGTGCACATTGGCAACTGTAAAAGAGATTTATTGATTAAAATGACTTGTGTTCAAATAATTTAAGTAATTTATGAAAAGGTTCTGCTTATTCTGGAGGGAGATTAAAGAATCTCAGAGTCCTTTCATTATGAATTGAGTTAATAGTCAGAATTCACTTCATCTCTTTTACCTATTTCTTTCTCAGTATATTTGTCTTGTTGCTTTATAAAATTAAATACAGATCTTTGTATGAGAAAATTATCTGGCACCATTCTTTAACATCAGGCCATACTACAAACTGACAGGCCATATCTGGCAGCTGTCTTTTTTCTTCATGTCTACATAATCCTTTAAAATCAGATACTATAGCATCCAATAATTCAGAACATTTTTGTCTACTTCCTTTGGGGAAAATTTTGGATGTGTGAATTTGAGAGGTTTATCTTCAGAACACTAATCATCACTATTTTGTGTTTTGCATGTTTGTCAGAACTGAAGCATAGTCCACTTCTTCTAGTTGGGTTTTCTGGTTTAGCATACCTTCAGGTACCATTGCCTTATCCTCAATCTCTCAGAAGATTTATACTGCAGCCTTTGCCTTCAAAAGGAAGGAAGGAAGGAAAGGAAGGAAGGAAGGAGGGAAGGAAGGAAGGAAGGAAGGAAGGAAGGAAGGA
>JADRCD010226077.1:0-16381 GCA_019843815.1 Montemys delectorum
CGATGTTACACTTCTTTGTGGATCAAACTGCCAATGGTGTTTACCTGTGGAAAAATCACACATTTAACTCCCACTTCATTAATGAATTCAGATTTTGTAAGGGGAGTTGCTCATTTGAAAGGTCGATTTCTCACAAATAACCATGTGTCCAAGGCTGGTAATTTAAACTCTTTGACTCTCCATTTCCCCAATGTAGTAATTATGTATGTCGTGGAAATATCATGAAGAATAAATGAAACACATGGAAATACAT
Organism: Montemys delectorum; assembly: GCA_019843815.1. Taxonomy (NCBI): domain Eukaryota; kingdom Metazoa; phylum Chordata; class Mammalia; order Rodentia; family Muridae; genus Montemys; species Montemys delectorum. The sequence goes on from JADRCD010226077.1 coordinate 254, forward strand.
ACTGTGCATTTTTTTTTACTTCAATGTTATTTCCCTAGTAATTAAAAATGCCTACCATCAGTTGGAGAGTATTCAGGAAAAACAAAACAAAAGGGCAAAAAAGAAGAAAACAAACATAAAACTAAAATAAAGAAACATTCATTATGAATTTTATTACTTCAACTACTGTAAACTGTGTAGGAATCTGAGCTGCAAAGCTACTCATTAAACTGTCTGCTCTTTCCTGTTTAAACAAGGCCCCTCTTGGGTCGCCCAGCCTGAGCCTTCGTGGGTCTGCATCCAGGAAGGAAGACGTTTCTACGGTAACCGAGGAGGCCTTCTCCAGAGGGTCTCTGGGAGAGGCCAGGATCTGGTGCAAGTGACAAACTCCAGCTCCCTTGATAATGAACAGAGAGGTAGCAGCCATGATGGCCGGCCTTGAATAGAATGAGGGCATTCAGGCGTGAAATCCCTTTCAATCGCTCGTTTGTTCTTCTCCATGGAGAATTCACTTTGTGCCACTCTTAAAAAATGGCTGATGGAGACTCAGTGGTGTGTAAATAATAAATGCTACAGAAGAAAATGTGTGTGTGTTTATGTGCGTGTGTTTGTGTGTGTGCATGTGTTTTGTGTGTTTGTGTATGTGTCTGTGTATGTGTGTGTGTGTGTATGTGTGTGTGAGGGAGAGACAGATAGAGGGGGAGAGGGAGAGGAAAAGAGAGAGGGAGAGGGAGAAGGAGAGGGAGAGGGGGAAAGAGAAGGAGAGGAAAAGAGAGAAAGAGAGAGAGATTTGGGAAGAGAAGAGTTATTGACATTCCATCTGTGATTTGGTTCAAATTTTTATGAAGCCTGGTGTAACTTCCTTTTACCATCTGTGAAGTGGGATGTGAAGGACAAAGTCACAGAGGAAGGTGTTTGGTACCAAAATGTAACCCATGCTCCTGGTGGACAAGGTTTGAATTATGTGACTATGATGCTTGCAAAAGAAGTATGTGTGGACAAGAGGAATCAGAGCTATAAGAGACCAAGTCCGAAAGATGGGATGGAGCCTTAGCCAAGACTGGGGAGTGAGTAAATGTCACTATTTCTTTAAAACTGTGCTGTGGTGGATTTCTTCCTGCATTGGATAATCCTACATCGTCACACTCAGCTTCTTAGGTGGATGCCATACTAGTCACTGGAGGGTAGACGGAGAAACGAGCTCAGAGAAGTGACTTTTCCACTCAGCCACTAGATGGCCAGGTCAGGATTCAAACCCAGGTCAGTTTGAGTCCTTAGGCAATGTCTTTATTAATGACTGGTATGCTGCCTTCCACAGAGAAGTAAGAGTGTGGCGTATGAAGAGCTTGTGGACAATGTTCTGGATCGGTACATTGGAGGGGGTGGGATACTGTGTGCTGTCTCCATCTGATGCTCGTCAACTCATAGAGAGCCTACTTGTCCTCCCAGGCTTTATCCATGACCAAAGAAACGTTGCCATTCCTTCTGAGTGCTAAGGACTTGGCTCTGACTTGGTTGGGTTAATATGAAATTTTCCCCGTGATCAAATCCCACATATCCTCAACCTCTCAAAACCTAGAGCAGTTAAGTTGTGAATGAACTAGTCTCTAAACAGCCCATAGGTTTCTAGGGTCTCTAATCATTCAGAGTGTCCCTCATTTTGAACATGCGGAACATGAAGAATTTCTGTCTCAGCTTTGTCCATGAGGGCATTCTGACCTTCCATATTTAGAACAAAAGTGGTTCCAGTTTAATAAAAAGCCTTCCATGGAAAACCTATGGTGGAAGTTGATGGCCTAATTACCTAATTATGGGTACATAGGGAGGCTATAGAAGTGAAAGCCAAAATGAACGAGAAGTGAAGGTCATCCAGAGGTCAAGGCCAAATGCCCCACACGTGAGTCAGAATTCGCTCGGCACTGAGTGTGCAATATCAAGTGCTCACTCAGGAAAGAGGAAGGTTGATATGGAAAAGTTCCTTCCATGTCATAGGTGGGATGTATTCCAGAGATTCCTTTGTTCTAGAAGTCAGTTAGTGGCTATGTTCAAGTGAAAAGTCTCTGCCAGGTACTGATGCTATAAAGGGAAAAAAGGAAAATGCTCTATGGGATCCATTAGTAGATATTGGTGGACAAGGTGCAGGGAGATGATGTTGTCATAGAAGTTAGAGAAGGGGTCCCAGAAGAAGTGGAAATGAGAGCAAGTTAAATAGGAAAGAATGGGTTACCAGCATGCAGGAGGCTGGGGGCCAATAAGTTGGAGAAGTAGCAATGACATAACAGGGCAAGTGACTCAAACAGGAAGCTAACACCAGAGTGTAGTTTCATCATATGTTCTAGTAAGCCACTGCCTGAGATACCAAGGACAAAGTTAGACTGACAGGAGAAATGTGGTGGAGAAACCTCCTGGAAGATGTGCTATTTAAGCTGTGTATTGAAGGACTCACAAGAGTACTGCAGTCAATGGTACCTTGAAAGAGTGTGCAGGAGAAACAGAACAGTAAGAGATCCAGAAAGAAGGGAGAACCTGGCATAACTCCTTATCGGGTTGGCAAGCATCCTTGTGTTATTGGGACTGAAGAGGAAAGCAGGGTTGGAAATAAGGTGTCGATGTGGAAGGGAGTGAAATCCATCACAAATTGCAATACTACTGTGGACAGTACTCTGGTACCAAGTGCAAATATGGGGCTGTTAGAGTTGGAGCTGGGGTTTAATGTGGAAACAAGACACCTCAGGTCAAACTACATTCTACAGAGGAGGAAACTGGAGACCTTGACAAGGAAGGAAGCCATGTGTGTGATAGCTACAAAGTAAGCATTTTTGTCATATTCTTTAAAATTTATAAAATATTGTAACAATAAATATGAGTAGTATAAAAGTTGTTTGATATAAAACTATCAATTAAACAGTCTTATGTAGATGCTTGTCTACAGCAATACTGAAAATATGTTTTTCTCATAAATTTTAAATAACTTCACACATATTAGCTGTATATTTTAAAATTATACAACACTACTAGTTTTTTTTAAATGAACATAAATAGATAAAGTCTTTTTGTATGTTTGTTTGTTTTGTATTTGGTAGAGTTTAATATCTTGGCTTGTACTGTGGTACAAGCCCATAATAAAAAAAAAAATTTAGACATTGGATTTCATTGTAATAAGACTATACTTCAATGACCCTCACATCACCAAAGGATTTTACTTCCTAGTAGCTAAGCTAAGAGTTGACAGTTCTGCTACACCAAGGAGTGAATTGTAGGCACGATTTTTGGGTGCAGATTTCCTGCTATGGTCAAAGCTATTTGACTTGAGTGAGTGACTTTATTCTCAGCCTACAGGGAACAGGTTACATTCATTTAAGAAATGGTGTGTATATTAAGATGGTCTATCCATAAAGTCATTCACCAACTGTTTCAATGAATAATGGTTCTGCTTAGAGGGTGGCACAGACATTAGGTGAGGGTAAGAATCTGGTTCATTGGCTATGATGATTTTGAAAAGCATTCATCTCAGAGAAAGAGAAGAGAAGAGTCCTCTTCTTCAAACTTGATACAATAGTTACAAACATCAAGCAAAGCATTCAGTCTCACTCTTTGTTGTTCTCTTATAAGCTACCTCCCAAGTTAATTGTTTACATTTCTTTTGGATGTATAAATAATTTTGAAATATGTAAGCTGTTCTGAAAACCATAGTATAATGTAAAAACATGAAATAAACAATACTACTAATAGAGAGGCTGAGATAGGAGAAGCAAGATTTCAAGATCCTTATGTTGTACACAGCAAGACACTGTTACAAACAAACAAGCTAAAAGTGTATATAGATTATACAATATTGGACCTATTTCTCCAATTACCAAATTAGAGAGACCATTGGATGTAGTCAACAAATTTCTAATTCCTCATATGTTTGGATTTCAATCGATTAGGATATGTTGGTAATATTAATTTTCATATTAAGATATTAAGAAAAAATAATTATTACTTCCTATTGTTTTTGTTATAAGAGGTGGAATTAGGGTGGTGTGGATTTGTTGAAAGATTACTTTCTTGCTTCTTCTAGGGTATAGTTTTGCTCCTTATGTTTTCCATCTATTATCCTTTGTAGGGCTGGATTTGTGGAAAGATATTGTGTAAATTTTGTTTTGTCATGGAATATCTTGTTTTCTCCATCTATGGTAATTGAGAGTTTTGCTGGGTATAGTAGCCTGGGTTGGCATTTGTGTTCTCGTAAGGTCTGTATGACATCTGCCAAGGATCTTCTAGCTTTCATAGTCTCTGGTGAGAAGTCTGGTGTAATTCTGATAGGCCTGCCTTTATAGATTTCTTGACTTTTTCCTTTACTGCTTTTAATATTCTTTCTTTGTTTAGTGCATTTGGTGTTCTTATTATTATGTGACAGGAGGAATTTCTTTTTTGGTCCAGTCTATTTGGAGTTCTGTAGGCTTCTTGTATCTTCATGGGCATCTCTTTCTTTAGGTTAGGAAAGTTTTCCTCTATAATTTTGTTGAAGATATTTACTGGCCCTTTAAGTGGGGAGTCTTCACTCTCTTCTATATCTATTATCCTTAGGTTTGGTCTTCTCATTGCATCCTAGATTTCCTGGATGTTCTGGGTTAGGAGCTTTTTGCTTTTTGCATTTTCTTTGACTTTTGTGACAATGTTTTCTATGATATCTTCTGCCCCTGAGATTCTCTCTTCTATCTCTTGTATTCTGTTGGTGATGCTTGCATCTATGACTCCTGATCTCTTTCCTAGGTTTTCTATCTCCAGGGTTGTCTCTCTTTCTGATTTCTTTATTGTTTCTATTTCCATTTTTAGATCCTGGATGGTTTTGTTCATTTCCTTCACCTGCTTGATTGTGTTTTCCTGTAATTCTTTAAGGGATTTTTGTGTTTCCTCTTTAAGGGCTTCTAGCTGTTTACCTGTGTTCTCCTCTATTTCTTTAAGGGAGTTATTTATGTCCTTCTTAAATTCCTCTATCATCACCATGAGAAGTGATTTTTGGATCTGAATCTTGCTTTTCCAGTGTGATGGTGTGTCCAGGACTTGCTATGGTACAAGAATTGGGTTCTGATGATGCCAAGTAACCTTGGTTTGTGTTGTTTATTTTCTTATGATTGCCTTCCGACATCTGGTTATCTTCAGTGCTACCTGTCCTTGCTAAATCTGACTGGAGCCTGTCCTTCCTGTGATCCTGGTTGTATCAGAACTCCTCAGAATCAAGCTGTCTCTGTCATTCTGGGATCCTGTGATCCTGGGCTTATTAGAGTGCCTGGGAGTACAGCTTCCTCTGGGAATTATGGGACTGGCTACAGAGTCTGTCCCCAAGGTCTGCTCAGGGCACAGGCCTCTGATCCTAGTATCCTGGGCTTGTCAGAGAGCCTGGGAATGGGACTTCCTCTGGGTGTTGTTGGACTGGCTACAGAATTTGCGCCCAAGGTCTGCTTAGGGCACCAGCCCAAACAGACTAGAAGCAACCTGTGCTACTGTGCTGGCAGAGTTCCTGTGTGTCTGGGTCCCGCTGGTCCCAGTTATTCCTGGTATTGGGACAGATGTTGTGTCCTCCTCACCTCTGATTCTAGAGCGCCTGAGAGTGGAGCTTCCTCTGGGTGTTGTGGGACTGGCTGCAGAATTTGGGTGGTAAAGACAATAAGATCACAAATTCAAGGCCATACTTTCTCCATGAGACTTTGGTCTGAAAAAGAAAGAAAGAACAAAACCAGAGTAAGCATTCTTACTGTTCTTCCTGGCTTCTGGAATAATCTTGGGCTCTAATATCCAAGGACATTCTTGTCCCACAAGACTACAATCCAGGTGGTTATCAAGACTGACATACAATAGCAGTGCATGGTGGCACCGTATCTGCAATTCTGGGACTTAGAAGGCAAAGGCAGGTGAGTCTCTGAATTCAAGACTACACTAGTTTATGAGTTCCAGGCCAAACAAGGCTACATAGAGAGACCCTGCCTCAAAATTTAAAAAAATAAAATATACTACTAATACTAATACTAATACTAATAATACTAATAAAACAATAATGTTTTTAGACAGTAACATTCCAGTTGCACTTGTACTCTCGTGTGTAAATAACAAGAGGTAGACTTCAAAGGTAGTAGTCGGAGTTGGACATGTGACCAGGGAAAGGTTACATTGCACTTCTGCAGAAGGAACGAAAGTCCACCTGGGCTTCCTTTAGTATCAGATGGGACTAAGACCGTCAGTCTAGAAATGGGATCTGACTCTCTGCCAGTCCCCTCTGTTCCTCCTTCCTCCAGAACTTGGTTACCTGTGGCTGTGAAGCCTCACATTTCACAGTCTGCACTTTGCCAAAACATCCACGTGCCATTGGTTATAAGCAGTAGCACAGATGTTTCTACTTGGGTTCTTCTCCATCTCTGCATGTTAAGGGATTATCTTCCAAAACCGTGTGAATCAGACATCAGACCCTAGAGAGCATCTGCTAAATGGCAGTGGTTGCCATGGTAGGGAACTGCAGCAGGCTCTGTGTGGGGAAGGTTCTCCATCACCTCATGTCACTGTCACATGAATGGGAGGTGTGGGTTACCCTCAGAATAAAAACGGGGAACTGAGAACCAGAAAAGCCAACTTATTTGTCCCAGGTTACACTGCTCATAGTAGAACAATCCTGGACCCAGATTTCCCAACTAGGAACGTCATCCCTCCCCAAGTAAGGACTGACTTGTATGAACACCAAAGCCACGTCACATGTAACCTACCACTGTCCTGCTATATGGCTTTGTGTAGTTAATATCATCTGTAACCTCGTGTTTTTCCATCTATTGACTTTTTTCACAGAAATAACCATGCTGAGACTTAATGTTTCATGAATAAATGCCTAAGCCAAAAGCTTTGCTTGTTCCCTGGCTAGCTCAGGGAACCGACTAGTAACTTAATTACCCATTATTCTATTCTAAGTTATGCCATGTGGGTAGTTACCAGGTCTTCAGTTTCATAGAACCATCTTCTTCTGGGCCCAAGTCTCATCCCAGAAGTCTCTCTGTGCCAGAACTTCCATCTTCCTGTTTGCTGCCTCTGCTAGGAGGCCAGCAGCATCTCGTTGGCAGACGATACTTCCATACAGCCTTGAATCTCTCTATGACTCTGCATTATTCTGTGTCAAATGGAAAAAGTAATTCCTACCTTGTCAACTTTTATGAGAATGAGATTGAGACCGGTGCAATTGCTTGGAACAAAAGACAAAGCAAAGGTGTGCTTTCATAAACCTGAAACACCATAATTTTTGAAACGTCCATCTAAAACACAATCTGACCTGTGAAATAAGAATATGTTTATGAAGAGCCAATTAGCAGACAGAGCCAAATTTAGAAAGTCTCTATTTTGTTTAGAACTCTAGATTGGCAGGATTTAACTGGGGAAACAGGAACAGTTGCTTTTTCTGACTCCAAATGTTTTGTTTTCCTGAAACAGATATAAACACTGATCCTCTGGATACACTGTATGCTGACCACCTGTTTCTGCCTATTTTTTCCATTTCACCCACTGTTTGGTATGATGCTTCCTGCTAGATAGTCTTATGCTGTGAAGTACTAATGAATAGGGAAATAAGAGTTTTCTTTTCATTTTGGCTGTGGAGTTCTGCTATGCCTTAATGTCTCCAGTGGCACTCCGGAAGAATGAAACCCCATAGGATAATCCCCATTCTTAGGAAATAAAAACAAGATGCTGTGAGGAGCCTCTGTCAGTCCAGATCATATCTATGGTCAAAGAGCTACAAATTTGCCCAGACTAGCAACTGTAGCTTGAACCATCCAAAGCACATGTGTTATTTCCCCAGACTCTCCATCCTACATACTTTTCTCCAGGACTGCTTCATCACCTTAGCATCAGCCTTTATATCTTCAGTCCAGGCCTACTCAATACCTTCCAGCCAGGTCCTCACTTTCACTCCAGTACCAGGATGATCATTTTAAAACATAGATAGATCTGGCGAAATCAGCTCAGCTTATTAACTCTCTGTGGCTCTTTCTTCCCTAGAAAATAGTCTGACTCCCTTGGTGCTGCTCTCCATCATTTGACTTCTATAAATCCTCCTGGTACCATCACATGGCCATCTCTATCTACTGCATGACAGCATCTATCCTCTCCCATCATCTTAGCAATGGTACCTGCTAGCAAGAGCCACCTTGTATGGAGGACCCATTCTCAGAAAAACTCCTAGGAAGTGCCTTATACAATTAATGTTGTGAGATTCAAATTGTTAAAGGAACTAGATGGGTCACAAAGGTAACAGAGCTAAGACCCAAACTCAAGTCAGCCTGACTCCCAAACTTCTAATTTGGTAGATGGGCACTGTGAAATTCTGTTTCCTAAGTAGGCCATCCTCCTTGAACTGTCTTGTCACTGTCCTTCTCGTTACTTTTAATACTGTTTCCTGACTTTGACAAGTAGTTTACTGCTACCTATCCCCAGATTGGCTCAAATGTTGCCTATTTTGCAAAGTTTCCATGGCATCCACTGTAAGCAAAGCCCTGCACTCTCCCATCTATGTATCCTCACAAAATAGGTTTGAGCACAAACTCTAGAACAGTGAACCAGTGAGTTTGACAAAAGTGGTACCTGCAAGGGTGTTGTGGTTTTTGAATGACTTAGAAAGATGATTTCACCCGAGTGTTCTGTGTGACAATCCTCCTGAGTAAGCAACTGTCATCTTGAAGAGTTCAGATGTGCCCCTATTGCAAAAGGGTCATCCCATCTGGGTTTGTTGACTGTTTATACATCCTCACGAAGAGGCTCACAAGACCCTCACCTTGACTATCTAGCCTTCCCTACTACTTGTTGTATGCAATTTTACCTTAATTGCATGTTAAGGCCTCAGGGAGAGATTAAGGTTATACACCTGGGAACACTAGGATAGAGCACTCCATCTGTGGGGCTATGGTCATACCTCATCCAATCTAGCTAAAGGCTTCCCAAATGACATCTGTCTGAGAAGAGTGTGTGTGTGTGTGTGTGTGTGTGTGTGTGTGTGTGTGTGTGTACAAACACTTGTAATTAATCCTTTACCCGTGTTCTGTAAGGAGCACAATAAACTGTGCTCCCCACAGAGAACTTTGGCAGAATTGTGCCTCACTTTTGTCATTGAGGTCTTCGTGGGAAAGGGAAACCTTGCTTATGTCTCCCTCAGGGAAGGATACCAGAAGAAGAAATAGAATGTCAGCAGAGAGATCTGAAGAAAGCTGTTACAATTATCCTGGTGGTGTCGTCAGGAGGTGAGAGGCCAGATCTGATGGCTGAGTTCCAGGGTCAGTGAGTGTAAAGAATCTGCCTAAGAGAGTTTCAAGATGTCATTAACTGGGTATCCAGAGACAGGCAGAGAGTGTGGTGGTGACAGAATAAAAAGAGCTGCTGTCCAGAGAGTAGAGGTGCTGTTACCCAAAGGCAAATGAGCAGGTTCAATGATAAAGACAAATGTTAAGATTAGTTGACATGTTCAAGATTCAAGAAAGAGGTGCCAATTCAGGGACTGTCCCATCTTCACGAGAGTGAGATCAGAAGCCAGAAGGATAAGATGAGGGACACTCTTAGAGCCAAGGTAGACAGGGCCAAGGTTGGCTCCTTTGAGTTGTGCTTGGAGAAAGGATCCAGGGAACGAGAGAAAAGAAAGGATAGGAAAGGAAGCGTTGATTCATTGAGTCTGTATTGCCTTAAGCTGGGGGATGTTAAGAAGCTCTTTTCCTCCTCTAAACCTTCATATTTCAAATATTAAATTCGGATGCTAATAGTGCCTTGCATAATGTGAGGATTAGGGATATGTTGTATCTTTGCTTAGCACTGATGGGCCCCCAGCCAGTAGCCACCATAATGATCAGCACTGATATTCTTGTCACTGAAGGAGGCCCAAGGTGACATGACTCTGATGACTAGTCCCAAGCTGTCTGCTGGGCTTACCAGCCGCATCTATTTCAGCAAAGATAAAAGAAAAACAAAAGGGTCAAACGTCTGTCATCAGTGTCTACAATGTGACTTCAAAAGCTCAGAAGTGTCTGTCGCACACAGGACAAGACTAAGCCGGTTTAAACCAGTATCAACACTAAGCCGCCTTCACAGGCATCTGGAAAAACTCAACAGGGGGAAAAGTACCCAGGAGAGGTGGTTGGACCAATTTACACAGGGCAGGCTGGAGCCAAGAGATAAGAGGTCACTGGTCAACACCCTATTCCAGGTCCCTTGGGGCTCCACCTCATATAACAGAGGCATGCCAGAAGGACCCATGCCTAGAGGAAAGGCATGAAGTGTGAGCAACTACTGTGTTCAGAAGAGCTCAAGTCTCAACAGCTGGGCCACTTAGAGTTTTTATGCAATGTTAAGACAATGATTTAGTCTTAACTAGCTTCTCCAATCTGCAAATTCGGCGAACAGTATCTTTTCCACATGACTTCTTTCTGTTAAATAATGTATTATTTAAGTGTTATGTAAGTAATATATGCAAAGTACCTGAACCACATACAATGTCATCAATATACAGTGCCATTATCCCTTCTGCGTGGCCCAGTTACCCACTGAAGTCTACTCGCTCATGACTGCTATTGAGGCCTTAGCGTTTCTTTTTAGCACAGCGATGCCTGTGACTGAGACCTGTAGCCTGTCAAACACCAAACAGCCACATAGTAGACACACAGATTTCAGAACACCTAAGCTAGGCTCCAGGCCAGAGGTCTTCACTCTTCCTAATGTTGTGACCCTTTAATACAGTTCGTCATGTTGTGGTGACCCCCCCAACCAGAAAATTATGTTGCTACTTGAAAACTGTAATTTTGATCCTGCTATGAATTGTAATGTTAATATCTGATTATGCAGGATATATGATTCAACTCACAGGTTAAAAACTACCGCCCTATGCTGTTCTTAGCCCAGGAAGGAGACCCTCTTACTGGATTTGTGACCTTTTTAAGAGACACCCTCTGTGGGTGATAGCAGCCACGACCGAAAAGGGAGATAACAATGAGGGTTGTCATTTTTACTATGGTATCTGTTTCCTTGCTCTGTGCAAAGTAGATGACATCGATCACCTTTTCAGAAGTGACTCAGAGAGGCCAAAGGATTTGCTCAAGGTCACTGCGCTCACACCCAGCAGAAGTGAAACTCAAACAGGAACCTGATCTGTACTTTTTCTTTGGGCTACACTAGAGTTCTTCTAACTAGCATGATAATGAGCTATAACACGACAGGTGGAGAGATGGCCTAAAGTGGGAGGCAGGACATGAAAAGAATCCCAGCACCTTTAGATCTGAACCTCCTGGCCTAGAAAATGGGCCAAGAACCCACACACTGCTACCACCTGAAGTTTCGGGGCGTATCGCATGACAGTTTATAATTGAAACCACTTTGCAAAATTATCAAGTCTCATATAAATATAAGTTATTATTAATTGTTTTACCCATTAAATAATTAAATCTCAGCCATAATAATGAAACAGAAATTGCTGTTAATGACTATTAATCAAAATGTATGCCAGTGGTAATTATGGCAATTAAGATTCTCAGTAATAATGATAATTAGCACTGATACCGAGCAGTGGCCCATCAGGTGTGGACTGGCATGAAACTGTAAGTGTAAACATTGCAGATGATGTGGGCTGAAAACACAGCCAAGCTAATAAAGACAACCACACTTGAACAAGACCAGCTAGCCTTGCTCACTTGATGAGCGTCCTGCTAGGCTAAGGCAGAGAGGACTGGGAAACGCCCACGCTGTAACTGTTGGCAAGCTTTTGGGTTGCACCTGCCCTGTGGCCATGTGCCTGCTGGTTCTGTGCTGCCTTTTCCAGATGAACCATCATCCTATTGAACCATTCATAGCCCCATGGACTCTGCATTCTCTCAAGATGTTATCTACTCATGCTACATCACTCACATCTTCTGACACTCCAAGACCCTCCACGCCCCTATCTATGCAGATGGCGTTTCAATGGGACTTTTCTGAAATGTTTTTCTCTGTGTCCCTTCACATATTATGGGACTTACTCCCCCAGTTTCACCACTTACAAGTTCTGCTTCTTTAAGAAGTTATGTGCTTATATGCTTCAAATGACTTTCTAACATTGGGGGTGTCAGATGCACTGACCTGATGGGATGGGTTTGAGTATTAGAGAGGTATGTAAGAGTTCAAGGTAAGGATTGACACATAGGACCCAAGGAAAACCCACTACTCAGTCTTGCTGTGAGGGTGCCCACCATGCCTTGACCTTCTTCACACCACTATGTCTTGTCATCTGTGCTTGTCATATACTTGTTGATCTTTTCATTGTTATTAAGATGGAAATGGATAGAAGGTGTCCTTGATCTTCAAACAATAATATAAGAATTAGTGTAGAGAAATTACTGACCATGTCCTGAAGATGTGGTGTGAGCTTGGTGTCTCTGCTTACTTACTTGCTGCTTGGTTACTGACCACGAGATCTGGAGATGTGGCTTGACTCTGTCTTCTTCTAATTACTCAACAGTTGGTTTTGTGTGAATCTCATTTCTTTCCTGGACTCAGTTTCCTCATCTAGGAAACAGAGCTAGTGACCTCTGGCCTGCCTACACCGTGGAGTTGAAACGAGGACACAGATGCTCAGCGCTTTGGAAGAACGAAAGGCACCAATCAAATCCGAGATGTTTTCACTGTTATTAGAACCATCTGGAAGTTGTTTGGACTTACAAATTGATAGAATCAGTCAACACTTCCTTGACTTACAGAGAAAGCGCTTGTTAGGGGTATTTTTTTTTTAAGTCGTTAACCCTACACATGTTGCAAGTCTTTTTTTTTTTTTTTTTTTTAAGTATTCTTCCCAACTGAGAGTTTTCAAGTTTCTTGTTTCAAAACCTGAGTGACAATAGAGATGTGAAAAGAGCTCAAGCTGAAACTGCCCTGATGCCTTTTGGTTTCTGTTTCTTTAAGGAGCTTCTAGAGGCATGGCTAATTGCTGAGGTATTAGATAGAGCTCAGTTTGTGGGGCGTCTTGGGGTTTCAGGAACCCTCTGAGGTTGTTTTAGGATAATGAGGAGTTCAGAGTAAGATGGCTAGTAAATCTTTGAAAACAAAAGGATGAACCAAATAAAAAAGAAGCCCTAAATATCCTGCTAGTTCTGCAGGTTTCTCATCTGATGTCTCTCCCCTTCCTGGGCCTTGCTTTTCCCATGTGGGAAATGGGTACACTGTGCTGCAAGCAAATCACCACAAATCCCAAAGACTACCACATCACAGGTCTCAGAGCTGGCTGAGTAGTTCTGTCTTCTGCCTGGCTCTTCTGCAGCTCCAAAGGAAATTTAAAACTGTGAGCCTGTGACTCTAAGAGCAGAGGCAGACCTTTACAAGGGCCAGCATAATACCTTATCAGAACTACATTGATTAGTATGTTCCAGTTCTGAACTTTTGACATCTTGCTATAGCAACAGCGTAGCAGGAGGGAAAGAAAGATGAATCTTTTTTTTTTTTTTTTCATTTTTCACATACCTTAAATCATTTCTTCATACCTTTGCAATTTAAGTCTCCTTTGGGCCTGGCAAGCCCCTCCTCTGAGCAGCAGTCACCGAGCAGATCACTGAAAGTCCTACTGAGGGGAGGAGGGGGGCAGGGCTGGGACTCCCAGCCTTGCCCTTCTGTGCAGGGTTTTTTCGTATTCCAGGAACCTTGGTGGGTCTCAGAACATGGCAGTGGCTTTCCAAGAAGATCAAAACAGAGACTACACAACCTCACAGGAGCCAGACTTGAAATGGTTTCTAAATGAGAAAAAGAAGTAAAAGACATGAAAATGGAAAGGGGACATTCAGCTGACATGGTTCATGGATGGTAGGATGAAGGTAGAAAACTATAGATTCTAAAATAGGGAAGATCCTCGAGTGAGCCTGGCAAGGCTTAAGAAACAAGGCCAACATAACACGAAACCAACTGCTTGTTCATACACTACCAAAGGGAAAGTCAGAAATTGGTTTAAAAACAATCTCCCACAACATCAAAATGTAGACTACTGTGGAAAAGTTGAAATGCACAGGATTCTTAGACACCAGCCTCACCTAATCCATGCTGAGGAATGGTGCCGATGCAGCAATGATCCAGTGATAGATGGCTTGACATTGTTCAAGGTTAATTCTCCAACTCAATGAGATTGCAGCAGGAAACTTTACATAGTTGGCAAAAGATTATATAACTTATATAGAAATGTGAAATATCTAGTGTGATGGTTTGTATCTGCTTGGACCAGGGAGCAGCACTATTAGAAGGTATAGCCCTGCCGGGCAGTGGTGGCACGCACCTTTAATCCTAGCACTTGGGAGGCAGAGGCAGGTGGATTGATGAGTTCGAGGCCAGCCTGGTCTACAGAGTGAGTTCCAGGACAGCCAGGGCTACACAGAGAAACCTTGTCTCGAGAAAAAAAAAAAAAAAAAATTTTTTTTTTTTTTTTTTTTTTTTTGGTGTGTCACTGTGGGTGTGGGCTTCAAGACCCTCATCCTAGCTGCCTGGAAGCCAGTCTTCTGCTAGCAGCCTTCAGATGAAGATGTAAAACTCTCAGCTCCTACTGCATCATGCCTGCCTGGATGATACTGGACTGAACCTCTGAACCTGTAAGCCAGCCCTAATTAAATATTGTCGTTATAAGAGTTACCTTGGTCATGCTGTCTGTTTGCAGCAGTAAACCCTTGACTAAAACAATCTAGGCTAGACAGACAAGATAAAATAAATTTTTAAGAGAAATAAGAGATGGAGGAGACAGCTCCATGAATAAGAGCCCTTGTTATACAAGCGTAAGAACCCAAGTTCAAATCCCCAGCAACGGTGTTAAAAGCCAGCCATGGTCAGGTGTGTACCTCTTAGTTCTAGTGGAGGGAGATGGCTGGGGCTTGCTGGTTACCAGCTGAGCTCTCAGTTCAGAGAGAGACTCTTTCTCCAGGGAGTAATGTAGAGAGAGATTGGAGAGACACCTGACATCCTCCTCTGGTCTCCATTGGAGCACACAGGCATGCCCACACATCAACACACACGTGAACACACATGAACACACACGCACCTAGAAACTTAAACGAAAGGGAAGTTGGAGAATAATGTCCACTATTCATTCCCAAGATTCTTATAAATCTACATAAATCCATTGGGTAACATTGACAGTAAGATCAATCAATTTATCATATATTTTCTTTTCAATAAAGGTACAAAATTATACAATCGTGAGAGGTTTTCAGTGAATAGATATGTACCTGGAAAAAAGTAAAAAATACTCCAATCCATATGCTGAACTGGAATTAGCACAGACCATCAACTTATATGTAAAATCAAACTGTCTAGAAGAAAAATGGATGGAAAGGCCTTTGCAACCTTGAACCAAACTGGGACTTCTGGGGTCCAACAGCACAGGAAGGGTCTGTGGACGACACAGTGAACAGCTCACCGCAGGAGCCACTCGCTGCTGAAGTCATTGCAGGCAGTCACTTGGGCCTTGGAGAAAAAGTCAAGACTAATGAAAATTCCTATGTAAAGTCTTTACAGCTCTCTGAAGTCAACTAGGCTCATGTGGGCTTTCTGTTATTCCATGGAGCCGGAAAGGCCCTATCTGAATAAACAGTTACTTTTTATTTCCTTTTCTTTCAGGCCCAAATCCAGAATTTGTTGTTGTTTTAACATTTACCACCAGCACACACACCCAGCCACCACCTTGCAGAGCTATTTCTCTGCCTTTTGAGAATTGAGGAATTATTATTCAGGCTTTGAAAACAGCTTTGCCCTCTAGTCCTTTCTCCAGCATTTTTGTATGAATGGTTTTCCATACATGGACAAGATACTGAATCATTTCAGGTTTCAGTTTACCAACAGTTAGAAGAAAGATCTGATGCCTTCATACCTCTCCATGCTGATACCTTCTAAATCTCTGCTTCCAGTATGAAAAATGACTTTTCAAAATAGCCTGCAAGACAGCAGATTTATACCAAACCAAAACACACACACACACACACACACACACACACACACACACACACACACACCCCATATATCTTCCCTTTGATACCAAGTCAAAGCCAAGGATAAGTGTGAGCTATGATTTGAATGGTGAGTGTTCTTCAAACCCCCCTTAAAGGTCTGCCCACAGGGTTGTGACAAGTGGTCTCTCCATCTTCCTTGCTTTGCTTA
>JADRCD010226078.1:0-30464 GCA_019843815.1 Montemys delectorum
ACTGAATTTATATTCTAGTATGTCAACACACACCTAGGACTACAGAGGAAAGGTTACTCTTGGTTTTACTGTCTCTTAGATCCATTCTTATTTAGCCTACTCTTTGAAATCTTCAATAATTTAAAGTTTCATTAGACATGGCAAAAGATTAATTTTTTTCTTCCTACTTCACTGGGTATGTAGGAAAAAGGGGGAAAATTGTTCAAACATAGACTGTTTTCTCTGCTCAAACAAGGTGAATGGATCTGCACTTTCACATGTATATGCTTATTGACTTTATTATATGATAGCTATTCTGGTGCCAACTGATGCACACAACAATATGATAAACTTCTCAGGCAATGGAGTCATATCCTAAATGTTTGGAGGCTGCCATATTAGTTAGTTTTCAAAATTATATTGAAATACAGTCTTATTGATAAGTGTCTGATAACCTCTGATTGGTACATCTGTCTTAAATCTTTGAAATTAAGTGGGCTAACTAAGCCTCAGGACTCCTTCAGTATTGCAGATCATTTCCATATCCTACAGTGACAGTGAACTGAGAGCCATTATTTTCTCCTTTCATTTGCTTTAGGTCTGTTCTGGGATTGTTTGATCATTAATGGAATTAGTATTTTGCTATTTATTTATTTTTTTAAAAATTTCTCTTAGCATTTGGCCCTCTTTTTAACTCACACATATAGCAAAATTCCATAAAACACATTTTTTTTAAATTGGGTACAGAAATCTCACAAAAGAAGCACAATGACATGAGCTGTTTTATTTATATGAGAATCTGCTATTAATGTTAACTGTGCCCCTTGGCTAGTCTATCAAGCAAATAAACCCATGGTCATTTCAGGTGACATTTCATAAGCTAGAACAGACAACAGACATGTTACAATGGAACAACATACTGTTAGTAATGTACAAATTCATTTTAAAAAAATACTTCAGGACATCTAAATTGATAAAGCTGCCTGGTCCTCTATACTTGTACTTATTGTCCCCTAAAGCCAGAGGAACTAAGTTGATCTTCAGATTGTGGAAATCAGAAGCAGGTGTTCCATTCGAAGAGAAATCACAGAGGGAAGCTCCATCTTCTCTGCTTCCCTTCCTCCTATGACGCTCTATGTGAATAGCTGCTTATGCAGGAAAATTAAGTCATGCCAATACCCCTCCTCCTGATTTGCTCCGGGAGTCTAATTAATTAGATGTGATTGCAGAAGCAATTATCCTGTGTTTTCATGTGTTTGGGTTGATCAGTGCTTGAGGCTGTTTGAGTAATAGCTTTCCTGTACTGTAAGACCTTTAGAACTAACCCACGCAAAAGAAAATAGAAAACACTGAGGTCACCAACTCTATTAACTTTCCATTACTGTGACAAAATGCCCGAGACAATTTAAAAATTGTTTATTTTGTTTCATGATTATAAAGGTTTCCACTGACGGCAACTCTGCTCTGTTGCTTTGAGTCTCTGAAGAAACACTGATGTGTAGAGATCTTCTTTGGTAGATGAAGTCTGTGCACATCCTGGTTTCCAGAACACAGACAGAGGAAAAAATGCCTAATGTTTTAATAAACTCGTCAAGGAGACTCTATCCAGGGGTTTAGCTTCTCTCCAATGACTTATTTCCTATAGTCAGGATCCTTCCAAGCGTTTAACCCATGAGCTTTTGGGCAGCATTGCAGTTCTCATTTGTGTGAGTAACAAAGGGCATACTCACAATATTTCACGAGCATTAGGTTTAGGGACAGTTTTGAAGTTGTGATAGTGAAGCAGGATAATGTTTCCTTGCAGCAGGAATGGTGAATACTAGAGAAGCTGACTGTCAAGTGTCCTCTGCATCCAGAATTCCATTTACAAGCCATAGTCTGACCACTGGGATAGGAGTCTTTTTTTGTTGTTTGTTTTTTGGAGGGGAAACTGGGAAAGGAGAAATCATATGACATGTAAATAAAGGAAATATCGAATAAAAAAATTAAAAAAAAACAAATAAAAAATGGAAGTCTCCTATTTACAGGTTTCATAGTTAAAATTACAAACATCACTCTAGGGGGAAAATATAAAAAGTTAGTAGCAGGAAAAGTAGGGATAAACTCTAAAATCAAAACAGAACCTCATATTAGGGGGGAACAAGTTTCACTGTTGCACAGAGAACCTTCTAGATTATGTAATGCATAAAAAGACAAGAAATGAGCAGGACAGTGGTGGCACACGCCTTTAATCCCAGTACTTGGGAGGCAGAGGCAGGCGGGTTTCTGACTTTGAGACCAGCCTGGTCTACAGAGTGAGTTCCAGGATGGCCAAGGCTACACAGAGAAACCCTGTCTGGAAAAAACAAAAACAAAAAAAAAACAAAAAAACAAAAAAAAGACAAGAAATGTTGCCATATGCCATTCTGACCTGTTGACTTAGTATTTCCTTACATAGCAAGAACAATTTAGTAAGTAGTGTGGTTATTTAGCTCTTGGTGCATTTTCTATGGCCTTGAAATGAAACCCCACCTCCAAGCTTGTAGTTTGTTTGCATGAGGATACCTGCAGTGTGAGGTGGCTCAGCATTGGTCACTATGAACTCAGATGCTGTGACTATGTAGTCAGAGAGGCCCAGTTTTCACATTTACCTGTAGTCCACAGTGTTAAACAGGAACTTGTTCCCCTTCCTCAAGAGGAGGCTTTCTGTGTCCCTCACTGCAGTGATGCTACATTTGTATAAATATGGATGTTCATTTCTGACAGGTTTGAATCTTAGCCTGGAGGATAGAGGCTCTACACAGCTTATGATTGAATAGGCAAGGGATGTGATAAATTATGACTTCAGTCTTCCCAAAGGGTTGACTATCGAATCCAAGGGGAACCCATCAATTGTTTCTCTGTTTTGACTCTTTTTCTTCCTTCCACTTATTTAATTATCTAGTATTCATAAAGGAAATGTGTTGTTAAGGATCAATTTATTTTGCTGGAAGTTCTATGATGGATGATTTTAAGAAATTACAAATTGATTACTACCTAGGTTTCTATTATTTTCAAAATGCATGTAAAAGTTTATTCATTCTTAAATTTTATAAAACAATTGCTCACTCATGAGTATACAATTTTCCTCCTTTTCAATACATTGAATAGATCTTATAATAACAGGAACAAATAAGGAATTATCAAGCAGTCTATCTAGTAAGACTATATTTTAAAAATATTTTTTTGCTTTTACTGAAAATAGACTTAACCACCAACCAAAGAGCATGCATGGGCTAGACCTAGGGCCACCACACATAGGTAGCAGATGTGCAGCTTGGTCTTCATGTGTGACCCCCAACAATTGAAGCAGAGGCTGTCTCTGAATCTGTTACCTGCCTGTAGATTCCATTGCCCTAACAAGGCTGCCTTCTCTGACCTCAGTGGGAGAGGATGCACATAGTCCTGCAGTAATGTAGCAAGGTGGGGTGACATAAAGGAGAAGAGACTCCCCCTCTCAGAGAAGAAGTGGATGAGGGAAGTGGAGGGGCTGAGGTAGATGTGGAGGGGTGCTGAAATTAGGATGTAAAGTGAATAAATAAATGAAAAATCTTAAATAAACTTAAAAAAGAAAATGAACTAATTTCCCACATAATATATGTTTGTTATAGTTTCCCCTACCTCTAGCTTTTCAGTTCTTCCTTATTCCCTTTCTCATCTAGGCCCACTTCCTTTCTGTCTCTCATTAGGAAAAAACAGGATTCCTATAGATAATGGAAACATATAACAAAATAAAATATAATATGATTAAAAATCCTATCACATTGAAGTTGTATAAGATAAACCAATAGAATGAAAGCACCTCAAGAGAAGGCCAAAGAATCAGAGACCCATGAATTGCATTCTCAAGAATCTCATAAAAATATTAAACTAGAAGCCATAATATAGAAGTAGCAGACCTGGTGCAGACTCATACAGTCTCTGTATATACGAGCTTTGCTCATGTTGATTTAGAGGGCCTTGTCTTCTCAGTGTCCTCCATCCCCTTTGGCTTTTAAACTAGTTTTATCTCCTCTTCTGTAGGGTTCCCTGAGATTTGACAGAAATATCCCTTTTAGGACTGGGTGTTTCAATGTCTCTCACAGTCTGCATGACGTCTGGCTGTGGGTGTCTATATTTGTTCCCATCTGTTGCAAGAGGAAGCTTCTCTGATGATGGTTGAATAAGAACTGATAGCAAAAATGTCATTAGGAGACATTTTATCACTCTTTGTGTGTGTATGTGTGTGTGTGTGTGTGTGTGTGTGTGTGTGTGTGTGTTTTAGAATAGTAGAATATATAGTTTCTGGTTCTTGGTCACCAAAGCAGTGTCTAGGCTAGGTTCCATCTTATGAGGTGAGTCTTAATCCAAGTCAGACATTGATTGGTTACTCCAACAAGGTTTATGGCATCATTGCATTAGCCTATCTTTCAGGGAGGGCACCATTGTAGATCAATGGGTTTGTTATGGTTCCAGTGTATGTTTCTCTTTTGGTAGTATGCAGAGTAACTTCTATCAAAGATGCTAGAACACAAGGCCAAAGGCTCTGACTACCTACCAGCTCAACTTCTCCATTTTCTGTAAGTTATGTCAGTATTGTCTTCAGCAATGGGGCTTCATGTCAGTTTGTGGAGAACAACTTATTATTTTGGCACTGAGCATTTTTGTCATTCTCATGGAATCCAACTAGTCAACAACTCTATTAGACTTGTAACCCAATTATGGAATTGCAAGGTTCATTTTGTGGCAAAATATGGCCCACTTGGAATCAGTCTCACCCTATATTTGGTAAGTTTATTTAGGTGGTCTTCATATCTATCTATCTATCTATCTATCTATCTATCTATCTATCTATCTATCTATGTATATATATACATATATATATTTCATGAATTTTTTTACTATATTAGGTTTCCACACTATTTCCTCAAAATGCCTCTTAATTTGAGGTCTCTCTCCCCATATTTCCCCCCTCAATCCCTTCTCCCAAACTCTTCTTTATTCAGTTCTCATATCCCAGCATTCTTCTATCTATCCATCTTCTTTGGTTTTAATGCTTAGTGGTTGGATTTTTCCCAGCACTAATTGAGGATTTCCAGATATTATAATCTGTGCTCCAGATCAGTATTCAAATCAAGGGTGATACACAAATTGGGTATTTTTTAAAATTTATCTTTCCAGGGTACCAGCACAGTTTCACCCAAATCTCTGAGAATATAACAAAGAATATAATTTTTCTCAGGTCATTGTAAAATTTGATTTAATGTTTGCCCATTAGGCATTTGCCACAGGCTTTTCTTCATCCATGGTGGAGACTTTTCAGGACCCTCCCTCCAGTGTTCCTGACAGATGCTGTGAGGTCTTTTTGGATACTCCTCCCAGGTTGATGATTATTCCCAGTATTCAATCTTCTGTGAAGATTTTTTCTTCCACTGTTATTTTGTTGTGTTGGAGCAGGTGAGTATAAGAATGGCATGGCAACTGGCACTCAAATATGCTTGGTCAACAAACACACCCTTTTCATAACAGTGTACCTAGAAACCTGTTGGCATCTGCATCATCCTGTAGCTTCACCTCACTTCAAACAATGGAGATAAGTTATTCTCCGTAACAGCTTCTCTAGAATGTCCCATGTGTATTGAAACTTGTTTCCAGACATGTCTACAACTGGAAGGCAGAATCCCTGTCCACCACAGACTTGTTTGAGGTGCATGCACAATAGGACAAATTTATTTACTCTGAATAAACTTTTAGGGAGTATCACTTGTCATCGTATGACTATGTATGATTGGGAATGCACATTAAGAAAATCAAATGCAACATGGTACAGATCATGCACAGTACAAAAAAATCTCACAAAACCCAAGTTTGTGAGTCAAAGTAGACATTCACCTAGTCGGAACCCTTTGCAGCCTCTTCTTCCTTCTCTTGGGTACCATGTAAGGAAACATACAAATAGTAATGGGACTTTGAATACTATCAAATTCCATGTCCTCCCCTCTGTTTTAGCAGTATGTCTGATACTTGTAAGTTTACTTTGTTCCCAATAAAAATTTCTTCATGCTTTATTTTTTTTCAGTGCTTATCTTTCCAATTTTTTGAATACGAGTCCAAAAACCTGGACTCACCCAATTTGATCAAGCATCTCCAGTAACAACCTCAAAGCCTAAGTCCTAATGAAATTAAATCCTTCCAGAAAAATTGTATTCCTATTTTCACTATTCCTATGGTTAGCTCATAGACTATAGATATGGTAGTCAATTGTGGTTATCATTGATATTTTTCCCAAATTAATTTTTCTCATGTGGTTGTAATACCTGAGAGAAATGAGTTAAAGAAAAGAAGGAATCTGTTATGGCACATTGCAAGATTATCCCTCTCTCTATGCTGAGTTTTTGTATTTAGTTCCATATTTGCAAGCAAGTTAATAAAAAGTTTGAGGGCAGAACTACCAGAGGACCCAGCTATACCACTCCTGGGCATATACTCAGAAGATGCTCCAACATATAGTAAGGACATATGCTCCACCATGTTCATATGAGCCTTATTTATAATAGCCAGAAACTAGAAACAACCCAGATGTCCCTTAACAGAGGAATGGATATTGTAGAAATTGTGGTACATCTACACAATGGAGCTATAAAAAACAATGAATTTATGAAATTCTTAGGGAAATGGATGGATCTGGAGAATATCATCCTGAGTGAGGTAACCCAATCACAAAAGAACACACATGGTATACACTCTCTGATAAGTGGGTATTAGCCCAGAAGATCGGAATACACAAAGTACAATCCACAAACCACAAAAAACTCAAGAAGAAGGAAGATCAAAATGTGGATTTTTCATTCCTTCTTAAAAGGGGGAACAAAATACCCATAGAAGGAGTTGCAGAGACTAACTATGGAGCAGAGACTGAAGGAAGGGCACTCCAGCCTAATACAGCTGTCTCCTGAGAGGCTCTGACAGTACCTGACTAATACATATGTAGAGGCTCACAGTCATCCATTGAACTGAGTACACGGTCCCCAATGAAGGAGCTAGAGAAAGGACCCAAGGACCTGAAGGGTTTGCAGCCCCTTAGGACAAACAACAATATGAACTTACTTGTGCCCTCAGAGCTCCTAAACCACCAACCTAAAAGTACACATGGTGGGACTAATGGCTCCAGCAGCATATGTATAGTAGAGGATGGCCAAGTCAGTCATCTATGGGAGGAGAGGACCTTGGCCCTGTGAAGAAGATTCTATGCCCCAGTGTAGGGGAATGCCAGGCCCAGGAAGCAGGAAAGGGTGGGGTGGTGAGCAGGGGGAGGGGGAGGGAACAGGTTGGTTCTTCTTGTTTTTTGTTTTGGAGGGGAAACTTGGAAAGGAGATATCATATGACATGTAAATAAAGGAAATATCTAATAAAACAATATATTAATTAACAAAAAAGAAAAAAAGAATTAAAATTATACTTGATTTGTAAAAAAAAAAAAAAAAGTTTGAGGGTAAGTTAAAATAATACACCCCTTAGATTTGTATCCTCTTTCATGATGCTTGATGGAGAGAGACTGGATCACATTTCAAGCTCCTTTTTGATTTGATAGGGTATTCTTGTTCACCACACAACTAGCATAATCATAAGTAAAGACCTGAGCTTTGGAAGTCATTTCACTCTGTGAATAAAACTAGAAGATGGTTTAATCTCACTGGCTTTCAGAATAGAATAAGTACACCTTACTGAATTCTCAGTGAAATAGACAGATTACCAGCAAGGGCCTCTTTTAGAAATGGGTGTGTTTTTCCAATGGGAATATATTATATGTAGTTCTTATTTCTATGATTGTAAATATAAAAGATGAAATTTAAGTGACATTTATGACTTAGACATTTTATTTATTTATTTATTTATTTCCAGTGATAAATGGTAAAAGTTCAGTCAGGACTTATTTTGCTTTGGCTGTGCTCACTGAGTTGTTTTTACAATCCTAGTTGTTTGAATGGTAATTTGGCCACCATAATATTTTTTCCATCTTTCTCATATTATGATTCTACAGTAGTATACTTTATGAGTGGTTGAATATTTACTACACATTTTGTGATTGTGAGCATTGCTATATGTGTTCATATTTGTATATGCATATATATGAATGTTGACATGATCTTATATGAGTACAAGTCTGGAGTTATTGATACTTTACAGATGGAGGACTTTGAGAAAAGACAGAGAAGCTTCACAACACAACACAACAGGGCAAGATATTACTCTTCTACATCTTGGAGCTTTCCAAGACTTCTGGGTCATCTAATCACAACATCTGTCTCTGCAATTTCCCAGCTGTTTAGTAGCACCAGTAGTTTTCCATGTGAGTGACTTCAGTCTCTAGAGTAAAGTAACAAGGGAAAGGCTATGTCTTCAAAGGTTTTCAGAGTGTCACATTCTTAGCAGAGCCTGCTACCTAAGTCTATAGAAATTCTAACACAGAAGTAGGCGGGACTTCATGTAAGATGCTGCTCTTTCTGCTTTGCAGTTTGTGACTGTTCACACTAACACTTTGGGGAAATAGCCTGGCAAAAAAATACTTCCTTAACACATTCCAGAGAACTGCTTAGCGGGATTGTGAGGACAAAAGGCCTGGGAAATTTTGGGTGTAATTTCTCATATTAAATAGAAAAAGAAGAGAAAGAGAACACACGCCTTCAAGCAAGCTACCCAATAATTAAAGCCAAATGAGAATTTCATTCATGCACTGAAAAAATATTTGTTAATTGTCTGTTTTGTGCCAGGCCCTCAATTAGGCACAGAAAAGAGGGCACACATACACAGTCGGTTCTTCTATAGCTGAACATGTAGCATAAGAAATTCAAGAAGCCCCACAGCTCCAGGGAGAGAGAAAGCAAGTAGTGGAGTAGGGAAAGAGAAGCTGTGAAAAGGAGCAAGACTATATATAAGCCAGGGGCACCATGTCCAGACAGCATGAAGCAAAGGACAGTGCTCCGGGACCTAGGGAAGGTAATGGCTTGAGGGAGGGAGCAAGGTTATCAGTATAGTTGAAAATGAATAAGCAAAGGCTGTGCAGCTGGGTTAAAGCTGATGTCTGTCTGATGTGGCCTGGTGGAGATGCAGAACTTTCTCATTTGTAAATGAGAACCATTTTGCAGCTATTTCCTGTAATTACCCACCAGCCTTGGGACCTGTTGTGGAGTGTGATTCAAACAAGCTGATTAGGTGACTGTCACTTCTCCCCTCCCTTCTCCTTCCCCTCCCCTCCTCTTCCTCTTGTTTCTTCTTTTCTCTACCTTGACAGCACCTCTCTGGCAAACAAGAGAATAGCAGGTGAACACCTGTAAACTGATGTTCCCGCTTCACTTTTGGGTTATACCTTGTCCAGCTGGGTCTACATGCAACCGGAAAATCGTCATTTGTTTTCCTCAACATCTGCACAGGGCTCTCCTTGCCCCAGTTGTTCTTTTACTGGTCTTCTGAGACACCTGGGTGGATGGGTACAGCTGTGGGTTTTAGGGTCACCATTTCATCCTAGGGCAATA
This sequence comes from Montemys delectorum, assembly GCA_019843815.1. NCBI lineage: Eukaryota > Metazoa > Chordata > Mammalia > Rodentia > Muridae > Montemys > Montemys delectorum. Next base: position 9,510 of record JADRCD010226078.1, read on the forward strand.
TCTCATATAAGGACATACACTGAACAGACAAGCTTATCTCTGACCTAGGTTCAGTTTAGAAAAACAGACCTGTGTGATCAGTTAAAACTGTTTTTATTGGTAAAACGATCATTTCACAATTCCCAGAGTCTCTCATACCCTATTTCTAAGCCTGAACTGAAAATCTAGCAGGGTGCTTTTTAAAATTCCAAGGCAAAGACAGAATGGAAAAGATCTGATTACAATCTCTCTTCTCTCAAAGAATAAGGCAATTTATTTTTAAAGAAAGCAATACTTTAGTTAATAAATATTTATATTCCTGGAGGCACTGCCTAGATAGTTTCAACTTAGATTTTAGTTGGAGTTTGGTGAGCAATATTTCAGACTTTACCCAGACTGATCTTGCTCTAAAACTTTCAACATTCTACCATATTTAATTTCTATATTAGCAAATTAACAAACAGGACATCAATCTCTCAATAAAGTGACCTGTCACCCATGCAATATAACCTGCAACATATGAAAACAGGTTTTATGCTTTTTCATTCAGATACATTCTCTGCTGCTCTCTACACAGAGCTACGTGAGGCTGACGAGTCTAAGGGGTGACAAAGGGCTCCTTTGCATCTGGTTTCCAGGTGATTTTCTATGGACAGGACTGGAGTAAGTCACAGGTAAGAAGAAGATGGTGGCACTAGTGTCTAGTTGTGACCTCAGTCGTGTCCCTAAGGTCACAGCTACCAGCATGTTACATAAACTCAATCTCTTTTCTTCAAGGATTTTGGATATAGGTCTGGCAATTGTCCATGTTTTATTGTTATTCCATGTGTCTCTTTGTCTCTCTCTGTTATTTAGATTTTCTGTTATATTATTAGATTGTCTAAATATATGTATCAACTTTATCTCGTGTGTGTGTGTGTGTGTGTGTGTGTGTGATCATGTATCTGTATATAGAGCCCATAGTTTAACATTAAGTTTCTTCATCAGTTTTCTCTGATTTTGGAATAGTCTCCTTCATTCAACTCTGAACTCCATTCGGGCAGACTAGGGAGGGAACTTCACCCATACACCCGTCTATACCTACCCAGCATTGGAGATAAGGTTCCACACCAACATGCACAGCTTTTGCTTGGGTGCAAATTATCTAAACTAAGATCCATAACGAATATTTAACTGACTGAGCAATCTCTCTAGCCTCTATAATTGATTTTAGATATCATTTGTCCTTGCTCACTTGTTAGCTATACCTAATACAATCCTCAGATGTTATAGTTATAAATCAGATTGAGTTGCAAATTATAATTTTGTAACTATTAGGCTTTTTATTTAAAATTGGAAATTACAATTAAAACTGAAAAATATTGGTCTATTATTCACACCTTAAAATACTGTAATTTTTTCTATTTTTTTACTTTTTAATTAATTCATTTTTTACACTCCATATTTTATTCCGCCCTTCTCCATCCACCCTCCAACTGTTCCACATCCCATACCTCCTCCCCACCCACCTGTCTCCATGTGGATACCTCAACCCCCACCCCACCTGACCTCTAAACTCCCTGGGGCCTCCAGTCTCTTGAGGGCTAGGTGCATCATCTCTGAATGAACACAGACCTGGAAGTCCTCTTTTAATTCTCTACATGTGCTACTTTGTGAATAAAGGTTACACTTAGATTACATCCCTTCTCCTATGTAGGTTCTGCTAAGGAGGCAGTTTTGAAGTTGGATCATGTGATGTTTTCTTAGACTGAACAAGGCAAAGCACCACCTATGCTCCTGTTGGAAGGCTTTGGTTTATGTCTGTCATAGGCAGCGCTAAAACGGCAGGATAGCCAGCCGAGACTGGAAGGTGCACAGTGACTGCAAAGTGTCATGCTCCTCCAAACAACAACAGCAAACTGTACTGTTCACTTTCACATAGCACCGAGTCTGGACTTGGTGGCTTTTAAATTGAGGTACCCAGGTGCAGGACTGGGAGCAGAAAGGAGCTGCAGTTGCATGCTCTTTGCTTAGAAAACTGCAGTTTAGTCTCTTTTATCGCTGTGCACCCTGTGGCTTAACACTTTCTAAAACTCAGAAAGTTTCATTCAGAGTTACAGAGTTCTGGATTTGAAGAAAATGAGTCAATCTCAAAAAAGCACACCCACACCCACACACACCCCCTACACACACAAACACAAAATGTGGAATGAGCATGAGTCTATGTGAACACTAAATCATCCAAACTATCGCCAATAGCTATCACCAAAAACTGTTTCATAGCAGGCAATTTAAATTCATTCTTAAAAATGGTTTAACAGAATAACATATTGTTTTCCTAAGCTCTGGTCAGTTTAATAATCTGCTTTAAAGGAAGGGTGTGTTAAATGTTCCTCCTCTGGCAGACTTCCTCCAAACTGTACTCTGGGTGGAATATTTTTTAAAAAGCTTTTGGAATGGTTCTCTGAAACATTTTCATCCCGTTTCCCTCTCCATTTGGTTTCCTTGGACACTTTAAGATCAAATCCAAATTGCCTTTTGTATCACGAAGGATGATAGATGTGTAGATAATTCTGTGATCTCACATTTGGGGCTTAAGTACTTTAGTCAATCAATGGCATTGAAACAAAATATTTCATTTTTATGATTTTTTTTATTGGCATGGAAACTTTATTCATATGAAAAGCTACATCCTCACATTTCAATGTGTAAAGCTCCTAAGCTTACTCTCTGAGGAGATAATAAGACAGAATTAGCACAAACACATGGCTCCAGTTTAGGAACTGATATAAAAAGAAAAATGATCCTTGTGATTTTTGGTCTCATAATTGCTAAGCTGCCACAAAGATGCTATTTGGAAACTGATTTAAAAGAAACCACTCAAATAAGGATGGTTTCATCTCTAATAGCCACAGTGCACATAAAAATGAAAGTTGCCCAGATTTTCATCTAAGAGATTGAGCGTGGCAGCAATTTGCCTGTTAAATCAAAATCCCACAACTCCAGCTCACTTGCTCTGTGAATCCTGAAAGGTTATTAATCTCTATAAAGTGAAAATAAAGATAATGTCTACGTCATCGGGCTGTGGTCAATATTATTAAAGTTCTTAGTGCATGCATGTAACAGATGTTACAGTTTTAAGATTTTGCTTTTAATAGGTAAAAATGAATCGGCATATTTTCCTTATCTAGATTTTCCCATCCTTTTTATCATCAAACTACTACAAGAAGTATCACTTATTGCCCTTAGTTCTTTGAGGGTGAGGAACCCTAATTACTATTTATCTTTAATGAGATTATTAAACCTAGAGAGTCAATTTAGAAGACAAGTATGGAATGAAAACTAGGTGTTGTGTGACTCACTAAAATAGCCTATATGTATTCAATGAAAGTATTTTCATAAATGATGTAGTAATAAAATATCCAACTTCTCAGTTTGCATTATCTCATTAAAACATTGAAGTGTTTTCTACTCTGCAGAGCAACTTTATAATCATCTTGTAAAGATCCTGTATATCCTGGGGCTGGACAAGGATGTAGCACTCTCACAAAGGGTTAAGATTGTCTATTCGCTGTTTTAATATTATCAGCGTTTCTTTCAAAACTTGAAAGCTAAAATATCTGCCAATTAACAAGAAGCTAATTTCAACTACCTCCATTCCTACATCTTCTGCAGTATTATTTCTCCCACCTCTCCTCTGTTGGCTTCCACGTAGCATCATCGGAGCTTGGCGTATTGTAGCACTCTTCTGTGAGAGTTGAGAAAGGCTGTAGGGGATCTTAGTTTGAAGACAGTAAAATCACCAACCATTCAGGGATATTGACAGCCTTCAGTGTAAGGAAGAATGAGGACAGAGAAATACATTCAGTGGATGATAAAAGGCTAAAATTCTATAGTTCTATTCCCAATGTGCTCCAGTTACCAGCATTAAATGGAGGTAATTATATATTCCAGAGATAGCAGCTAATGCATTTAAGATAGCTTAAAGACTCTGATAGAACACTGCAAAGAATAATTTCCATGTCACTAATACAATTGGCAGGGATGGACAAGTGACCCCAATGTTCATGCACTCCCTAGTCTCATCTTCACACTGAACTTCCCCCACTACTTCTCCCTGCTTTCCTCCATCCGTTCTTTTCCCTCTTCCCACCTCTCTTTCCATTTAGACTCCAATTTACTAGAAACAAAAACATTCACATTAGTACAATTCTACTTTTGTACATCTGGCCTACTCTAATCTGATGGAAGTATGTAAATATATCATGCTTAATTAAAATTTTAGCATTCTTTCATTCAGAAATCTAATTCAAATATTCCAAGAGGGAAAATCCTCTTTTTGATTAATTTGTGGTAGTTGATACTACCAAATAAACATCAAGTTCTCTATCCCAGCATTTTTTCCCCTTAGCTTTTAGAATTTGCTTTTATGGTACCTATTATTTCCAGATGACAGGACATGGTGCTGAAAAGTATGGGAAAATATGGTTAGACTAATGGGTTTCCTGCCGATGAAGCCATTCTGAATCATTTACTGCGGCTTCTATATTATCTCACTGTTGATTAAAGCAGTGGCAAATTACAGTACTGGAATGTCTTTAGGAGAAATTATCTGATGAACTGGTTCCTGGGACTGTGGAGGAATGTGATATGTCTACATACAGGGATACATCATTTTAAAGCAATGCCTCTTGAGATACAGTTACAAAGATGGTTTCGAAATCCCAAATATTGGGTTGTTCTGTTCAGGGCATGTGCATGTCAAGACACTATCTGAGCTGAATATTCATGTTCCCATTTCAAATGTATAAATCTCTACAATACCTTCACAGATGAAGCTTCGAAACAGGGATTTCTGTATATGGATTTTTTTTTTTTCAAAAAGAGTAATGTAGAGGAGACTAGGGAAAAAGGAAGGAAATATGCCACATTTGATTAATTATTAGAGTTAAAATATATTCATTATAAATGATAGTGGAACAGTGATTTAAAAATGGACTTTAAATGATGACTGCTTTATGACTTGGATGTCATCTGCTCAACACAGAGATCTTAATGTTGATTGATAGGCTCATAGATATCTTCCTTGGGATTTGGCAGACAAAACTGATGTCTATGCATTAAATCAAATGCTTCCACATCTTTTACTTTGATTATAGCACTCAAAGCATCATTCACAATGATCAGCAAGACTTATGTCCCAGGGTTGTGACAAATGAAATCCACTTATCTCATCCAGATTATACAACTCTTTACCAAACCTTATCTTTAATACATGTGTTTGGAAGCTATGCCGTTATCCCAGACTTTTTTTTTCCCTGTTTTTATGCATTAACATTACCCCCACATTTTTGGCACTTGATTCATTTTTCCTTTGAACTGTCATCAGTATTTATCATTGGCTATTTTTATGGCATATTGTGACATGACACAAGATAGACAAAACCTACTTATATTTCAGAGTATTGTGGTTTCAGAAAGGCACACAGTAGATGCATAAAATAAATACAAATTGTAAAAGAAAGAATTTACACTATGTGCATCCAAAATAAATGCTCAGAGCAAATTTATTCATACTGAATACTTCTAGTTTTTATTTTAAATTAAAATTTACCTTAGTTTTAATTATTTGGAGGTACGTGTATCAGTGTGGGTATGTGTGCAGGAGTGTAGGGACCTGCAGAGGAGAAAAGAGGGTTTTTTATCCTGTAGAACTAAAGTTTCAAGAGGATTTTGAACTGCCTGAAATAGGTGCTGGGAGATGAACTTAAATTTTCTGCATCACAAGTAGTGAGTAAATTAAGTTATCTTAATTGCTAAGTTATGTCTCCAGATCCTACTTTTTATTTCAAAGGTAAAGGGGAGCTAGAAAAGTCACATTTAATATGAAATCCTGTTAATAGTTTTTATTCTACCAAATACAAAGACAAATAAGTTTTTCTGTGTTGAATATAGTTTTCTGTACTTCTTGAATTATCCTACAATGTGGACAGGCATGTAGAAGTTAAATTTGAGAGTCTGTTTAAGTGAATCTGTAGGTCTATCTTAGTTGAATAGGAGAGTTGATTTAGCTTTCTTCAGTTGTAATCCTGGTTATGGACATGAGCTTATTTGCTTTCTAGACTCAAACACTTTGGGTCACACAAATTATGCATAACTCATTTATATGAGTCTATTTTGGAAAAGTAGCTGACTTGTAAAAGACATCTCACATATATCTGAGACAATTTTTGCATAGCAGGCAGAATATCATCCAACACCCAAGAGCCAAGTAAGACCAATGTTTCTGACTTTTTTTCACTCACTTTATGTGTATAAAATCTATGCTAAAATACATTTTAGTAAATGTGTGTTTCAGGCTAATGGTGCCTATGCTTAAATAGACGGTGAGAAACATTTTCACAACTCTTAAAAAATTCGGACATTTTGAGGGGGCAACTCCTGATAAACACAGGTTTCTTTAGTGTTGTGATCATCTATTGAAAATTAACCTTTCGTGAAACTACTAATTAGAACGTGAGATAAGCAAATTATAGCTCATGAGTCAAACCTTGCTTGCTGCTTCTACTTATAAATAAATTTTTTTATCTTATTTCTACTACATGTGTTCATTTCCATATGTAAGGAGATATTGTCAAAAAGCAGTGGAGAAACCTTGAGAGAAATTCTAGCTAGATTGCATAGCCTAAAATGTCTAGCCTTTTAAAAATGTCTATCAATCTCAATCTTGCTGGAAATAGTTGCAAGGCTATCTCCTGCATTTTAGCCCAGGAACAGTAGAGTCAGGAGATGTTGGGTGGTTTACTTAACCATTGTGGCCTCATTAGAAGAAGGAAATTATTACACATACTCTTCTGTTTATTATAAGTAAACACTGGGGATATTTTATACATTCAGTATGATTCTCCATCTTATGCCCACACTATTGTAAGCGCTTTAGTGGAAATCCTTGGCAAGAACATAATAGTGTTAGTTCATTTAAAGCAATAGAAAATGTTATTGAGGTTGTTGCTCTGTAAGAAGACATATCTAAAATATTCCGAGCCTTGCTTGTGCATTTGAACATTAACTTAGAAAACTCCAAGAACCTGAGTCACTTTAGATGTTGGAAGATTACTCTTCATACCATGGCTGATGGCATCAGTATTACTCATTATCACTCAGGCCTCAAATGAAGAAGAAATATCACTAAGCACTTCAAAAATATTATGATGTTTCTTCTTCCAGATGTTTCTATGGAGTAGGCATTTTTACTTTATTTGTAAGGGTTGGGAATCATCTTTATGCTTGCTCATCTTATGTCAACTTGACACACAAACTAGAGTTATCTGAAAGGATTGGAAGCTCAGTTGAGCGTCCATTAAGATCTGTCTGTAAGGCATTTTCTTAATTAGTGACTGATGGGGGAGGACCCAGCCCATTGTGGGTGATGCAATCCCTGGATTATTGGTACTAGGTTCTATAAGAAAGCAGGCTGAGCAAGTCATTTGGAGCAAGCTACTAAGGAGCACCCCAAAATGGCCCCTTCATCAGCTCCTGCCTGCATCAGTTTTTGTCCTGATGCGTTCGTTCCTGTCCTGACTTCATTCTATGATGTGAAATTTTGTAAAAATGTAAGCCAAATAAATCCTTTCCTCCCCAACTTGCCTTTTGGTCTTGGTGTTTCATCACAGCACTAGAGACACTCATGTTTATACAAATGCCTCCACCAGGAGGTAGAAAGTAAAACTCTGAAGCAGACCAAGCACCAAAAGCAAGATTTGTGGAAAATACATTATCATACCTCCTACTAGTGTTCTTAAAGTCTGCTCTCTCTTGCTTTTCTAAAAGGCATCTCATTCTCCCTTAGTAGTCATTGTAAACTCAAATGGTATCAGCACACATATCAAACCCTTTATTTGTTAACCAATAATAAAAATTAAATACAGTGAACTTGTGATAATAACCTAACCACAACATAAGTCAGAAAAAAACAAAAACAAAAAACAAAACAAAACAAACAAACAAACAAAAAAAAAAAAAAACAAAACCTGACAGATAATGGGCAGGCACACTCAGATACCCTAATACTGATCAAACACTTATCAAATCATTTCTCACACTTGCTATAGTACAACACTGTATTTGGCATGTTCGAATTCTTTAGTCCTATATGTATCTTTAGTAAAAATGTATTTGGTAATACTGTATCCCATTTTTTACCATGCCCTGTAAAGCAGCACTTCCTCCGTTTGACCAGTGTGCAGTCTCATCAGTTAAATGGCTCAATCATATGAGATCCATCAACAATTATAGCACAGTTTAACAAGTTGAGTGAGAAAGACAGAGATTTGGGTGACACATCTACATTTTTGTATGAAAGTGTTTGGGGCATGGTGGGTGGAACCACTGGCTCCTCTGAAGGCTGCTTCCCTCTGAGAGTAGCAAGGAAACTTTAAGTGCTTCTCTCAAGCATTTCTTTAGGTGAACATTTCCAAGACTGAAAATAACATCATCAGTTCTTTCCTATAATAGTCTGGGCATGTACAATAATGCCACAGTTTTGGTTAACCATATGTTAGAGGCGTTACCACTCAAACTTCATACAGCAGTGCCTTAATTCCTAAGGGTAAGAAATCTCAGAACCTGGTGACCCTGCGATTATTAAGAGTCTAGGAACAGATAATAAATCTTTCTTTTCTCTTCACTGTCTCTTCTTCTCACTCTTTCCATGTCTCTCCCACTCATACTCCTTAGCTCCTTCTCTTTCCCTCCATGCCAGAGACAGGAAAGGTCATATGAGTAGTCAGTAAGTCACTAAACTTGTGTAAGCAGAGAAAAGAGCAACAATCAGGAGCTACATTGGATAACATGTTAGTTATGTGAGTTTTAACGTCCAAAACAAGGAATTAACTTTTGCTGCTTAAGCTACACAAGGCACCACTAAGAAGTTGAGAGTTGATATTTCAAAGTGCCCAAATATACAAATACATACTGCATGTAAAACTCACCAACAAATTTTAATAAAGGGACAGATGTAAGCATATGTTTCTTTTCATATTTTAGATTTTTAATTATTTTGGCTATGAATATAACAAATCAGGAAGAATTAATTAATTAGCTGACTTCAAAGGAAGAATCCAATTTCTGTAAAGATACCTAGGAAGGCTTTAAGATTCATTAACTGTAGGCGATGTGGTATTTGCAGCCTGTCCCTACTGCAGACCAGAAACCCTTGGACTGCCTCTCACAATTTACCTGTTTACACAGATGTCTGAGTTCCTTTAGTCATTTGGAAGAAGTGAAACCAAGCAGCCACTTCAATCATTGGTGTGTCTTTTGAAAGATTAATGATAATGTTATAAGAGTTGACACTGTCTCCTTAGCAACTGGAGCTGTACCACACTGACCCATCCCTCTGTGGTAAGTATGCTCAGGCAACACAGAGCTGGGAGACAGGGTGAAGACAGAGGATGGTCTGGATTGGGGTTTTGATTTGAGATTTAGTTTCTTTTTAGCAAATTCCTAGGGGTGAGCATTTTGTATTCATATAACATTAGTTATTTATGTAACACAGAGTCTTCTGAACTTAGTCCTGCCCGCTGACTCCCTTTAGATTTGAGCAGAGTGAAATGTAAGAGTTGAATTCATTGTTTACATATACATTTCCCCTCAAACCTTGTGGTTTCTGTGTTTAAGGAAATAGAGATTTCTTTGTTTTAGGAAAATGCCTTATATTTCAATACTTTTATGGGTTGTGTAAGGATAGCCTATTTTTATTTTTCACATTTAGGGAATATTCCAAAGTATTATGTATCAGCCATCATAATGACATGTGATGATTTAAAGTTATTTTTATACATCTTTAATATATCACCCAAACAGAGATCCTGATGCTTCTGAGAACACCACCAGATGGGATTTAGTTTACCAAGGAGGCTGAGGCTGCTCAGAACCTTAGCTCTGTCCTCCAATGCCTTGAGATTCATCTCAGGCCATGCCCTCCCTGCTGATTCTTTTCATGATTGCAGTGGAGCATTTTAGTAGGATGGGATGATTTCAGTGCTTCCTATGTTTCTGGTTACCATTCCTCTGCTATGGATGTCTACCTAGTTTATTTTATGTCCTCCGACATTTATTACCTTACCCAGTCCTAGTCTCCCTTTCAAATATCCATCAAGAACTGGGGCTGTTTCCTGTGGTGCATCCATGCAGAAGAGATTGACCTGCCACAACACCAAACATGTTTTTCATTATGAATTATTTATTTATACATCTCATCCATTAGTGTAGCACAAATGAAAGATGCAAGCTGTGCTGCATCAGCTTTACCTTTTTTTTCCCTCATGCTTTGGGCTGAGCTTCATTCTTTTTATATTTTTAAGCTATGAAAAAATACTTGTTCACCTTCAGTTTAGTTTTGAAATGGTATAAAGAATATCATACACATGCTAGTATTTTAGAAACAATATTTGAAAAAAAACTATGTTGCTGTAAATAATATAATCTGTTTCATCATCTTGAGGATAATGTCAGGTCTTTTCCATGTTGAGGTCTCCTGTAGGCAATTAATAGGAGCCAGTTTCTATCTCTTGGGTCTTGTCTATGCTTCTGCCATCCAAGGAACAAACTCAAAAGTTGTTTAATTTATGGAAAGCCATAATTCAGTGATGAGCAAGATTAAAATGACAGAGCTGGTCCTAAAACTGAGCAGAGAGAATTTATGGGCTGGGGTTAACTGATTTTTTCATTCATTATAGTAAAAATAATATGTGTATAAACATAATTTTACTATTTTATAACATGTACAATTTGGTAACATTAGTTTACACATATGAAGATGCCATTGTCATTACTGTACATTTTTGGCAATTATCAATTTCTCAGACTCTTCTTATGTATCCATTCATTTTATACCACCTCTAGTATTTTCTTTATATATCTCCTCTACTTTTTTGAATTTGACTATTTCATGTAACTTTTACAGATGTGTTTCTATGATATTTTCCCTTTTAATGAAAGTATATGTTAGTACAATGTTTCCAAGGTATACATAGGCTATAAAATATTGTATAATTTCCTTTTTAGACTCAAAATTCCCACACTGTTTGGGCAGATATATATTTGTTTATTCTTTCAACCACTGTTAAACATTTGTATAATTATTACTTTATAGCTCTATGAATAATTATGTTGTGAATATAGATGCATTTATGCATTTGGTACCCAGTGTGTGCTGTTCAGATTTCTGAGATCTTGATCCAGTGAAAATTACTCAAAATGCTTCCTTTGGGGGACATTGAATTTGTCTTTCTGGGACCTCATGTAACATAGACTATTGTTATATGAGGCAAGACTGTCCTCCCCCTAGTTTCTGGTCTCCTGTCTTACCAGTGTTCATTCTTCTAGGAACTTCTGCCATAATGTTCCACAATCAAGAAGGTCCTCACTGGAGATCAAATAGATTGAGCCCTAGACAAGAGATTCTCAGCCTTCAGGACCATGAGCCACATAAACAATAGTATAGTACACATTACAACTCAGGTACTTTGATGTGACAGTGGAAGATGGACTGAATCACTTACTACATTCCAACCTAGAATGTCCTGATAGAATTCAATAATTGGTTGCAAAACTGTTGTTATCATATATGAGAAGTCCAAAGCCTATTATCCAAAGATGAGGATACAGGTAAGAATATTTTCCATTCCAGATAATTTCTGTACTAAAACTATGAAAAGATCATTTGTGAGGGTTGTAATGTTATATTTTATAGTCAGGGATTATATATTCTGAATCAATATTTTACTAAGTACAGATGACACTTCTCTGTGCTGTGTGTCCCTGGAGACTTCATTTGCATATTTGACTGTATATGTAGTATGTTTTATCAAAGAAAGTCCATATTTAGCTAACCTGTCAATTTGCTGCTACTACATGTTGTACAGTAATTACACAGTACTGTGTGAGAGAATTTGAATTCTTTCTTTTTTTTTTTTTTTTTTTTTTGCCTCAGCAGGTGTATTTCTCTTTTTGGTATCTTAACTTTATTTTTCCATTTGTTAATAAAGCTATTCAGCCACTACTTTTGAATACAAAGTATGTGTTATATGTGGTGAGAGAATCAGTGTAGGCTTTGCGATTTCCATGACTTCTTGGTGTATTTTATTACCTTAGTCTCAGCCCTGTAAAGTTTTGCAGTTGCTGCATGTTGGTCTCCTCTAAACCTTCTCTTCCCACTTGGAGATTTATCTATCTATAAGACTCTACCTCTCAATGTCCATCATGTCTTCTAAAATCTATGGGTCATTTGTTTCCTGCATTTATATCTTGTATTGTTTATAACTAAACAGTGAGAATTCTTCCTTATTAGTAGTAAATATTTCAAAATCAAACATCTAAAAATAAAATTCTTGTTAATTTATACATTCAACCCACTGTCAAATATTACAGTCCTTATAAGTATGTCTTCATTGTTAATGCTGTGACATAGGTTTATAAAAGTTCATGCCAATACGCCAACTTCATACTAAAATTTGTGAGACATTGAATAGTTAATATGTATCATAACAGTTAGATATGCTACGTGTACAAATGTTTTGCATACATGAAGAAAATCTGTATTCCACATGCATGCCTGGTGTCCAAAGAATCCAGAAGAAGGCAGCAGATTCTCTGGAGCAGGAATTATACTTTAAGCCACTACATGGGTACTTGAAATCAAACCTGCATCCTTTGTAAGAGAAGACAGTATTTTTAACTTGAGCCATTTATCCAATCCCTGTTAATAAGTACCTTTAACTTCTAAGATTTTATTCATCGTCCAGGATAATATTAGCAAATATCACATCAGGATACTCATCTAAAAGACTAAATCATTTTGAACATGTTGTACAAAATTAGATATAGTATACTTGCTAAAAAAATGATAATTTTATTAACATTTAATATTATATTTAAAATTCATTTCTGATTATCTACTTATATTCAAACTTTTATTTCTTTATTCTTCTATCATGGAGGACTGGTCATTTTATTTAGGCCTCAACATATATTAAGGCTGCAAAGGAAAAGAAAATGGAAAACATTTTATGTGCAGCGAGGCAAGAAATGAGTATTGTCATTAATGACAAAATGACAAGGGAGATTACAGCACCTATCTGACACAGAGACAAGAGCATGCGGAAGAGTTTGAAATGGATGTATTGTGAAGTTGTCACATGACTTTCTGCATGAGCACAAGAAACAACAGGACATTCTTGATTAAAGAAGAGCTATTCTTGGGCTGAGGAAACAACTCGATCAGTACAATGTTTGCCTTTATAATATAAAGAACTTGTGCTCTGCTCTGGGAAGTCACGTAAAAAGATGGAATATCGTGGTTTGTGTTTGTAATTACAGGTGGATGCTTATCATCACAGGCATGTCCTTATAATCTTACTGCTGAAAAGGTGAAAACAAGAGGTTATCTGATGCTCTCTGAACCACTAGCAGGCATAATTGGCAAGTCTTAGGTTAATGAAAGACTGTGTCTCTCAAGACAGTAAATGAAAGGCAGCTAAGGAACAATACCCAGTGGTTGTACTTTGGCTTCTATACACATTAATGTTCATGCACACCCACACATGCACATGCACTAATATGAATACAAACATCCTCTAGTACTCATATGCATGCACATGCATAAGCACATATACACACCTGCATGCTAAGGGTCATTCTCTTTGTTTCAGGAATGTATATCTGACATTAGAATATGACTCTTATCTTTGTGATGAGTACTGAGTGTATTATAATGAGTGAAGCCTCTTTTGCCTGATTCATGTAAGATATGTTAATAAGTTTACATTGACGGAATGAATATATGAATAAGTAAATGATTGCCTTAACTCCTGATATTCTCCAGAGAGAAGACATTTTAAAAATTTGATACACTTTTCCTGTTTTTAAACTTCTGTGTATAAACAGTAAGGGTATAATATTGTTATGTTAAAAATAAAATAAACCAAAATAAAATAAAATAAAATCCTCTAGTGTTCCCTTTGGTTCCTTTAGTATGTGAATGACAAATGCATAGTCACATACAAAAGAGATTTGATGAAGGTCTGTTGTTGTTGCTGTTGTTGTTGTTGTTTTTCCAAGTAATTATAAGCATCAAGAGAGTTTTAGGAACTCTCTGTGAAGAAAAGAGGAGCAGGGTAGCAGAATGCTCAAGCTGGACCTAGAGAGCCTGACACCCTTGGCTTGTCTGAGAAAAGAAAAGGGAGGAAGAATGCCGCTTGAGAGTCTCAGGAAGCTAATCCTATATATCCATTAGCTCAGGAGATATTTCCACTCTCTGAGGTTTTCTTTAACTTCTTTCTTCAGGAACTTGAAGTTCTCATATAGATATTTCATTTTCTTGGTAAGAGTTACAACAAGAAATTTTATATTATCTGTGGCTATTGTGAAGGGTATTGTTTCCCTAATTTCTTTCTCATCCTGTTTATCATTTGTCTGATACATTTTATATCCAGTCACTTTAAAGTTGTTTATCAGCTTCAGGAGTTCTCTGGTGTAATTTTGGGGGTCGCTTACGTATACTATCATATCAACTGCAAATAAGAATACCTTGATATCTTCCTTTCCAATTTTTATTCCCTTGATCTTCTTTTGTTGTCTAATTGTTCTAGCTAGAACATCAAGTACTATATTGAATAGAGAGGGAGAGAGCAGGCAGCCTTCTCTTGTTCCTGATTTTAGTGGGATTGCTTCTAGTTTCTGTCCATTTAATTTAATGTTGGATGTTGTTTTGCTGTATGTTCCTTTTATTACATTTAGGTATGTGCCATGAATTCTTGATCTCTCCAAGACTTTTAATACAAAGGGGTGTTACATTTTATGAAAGCCTTTTTCAGCATCTAATGAGATGATTATAGGACTTTTTAAAGTTTGTTTATATAGTGGATTACAATGGTGGACTTTCATATATTGAATCAACCCTGTAAACCTGGGATGAAGCCTACTTGATCATGGTGAATGATGGTTTTGATGTACTCTTGGACTTGATTTGCAAGAATTTTATTCAGTATTTTTTACATCAATATTCATAAGTGAAATTGACCTAAAGTTCTCTTTGATTGTTGGGTGTTTGTGTAGCTTACATACCAAAGTAACAGTGGATGATAGAATGAATTAGGTAGAGTTTCTTTTTTTCTCTTTTGTGGAATAGTTTAAGGAATATTGGCTCTTCTTTGCAGATCTAGAAGAATTCTGCACTAAAACCATCTGGTCTTGGACTTTCTTTTCCCATATTACCAAAAGCAATCTAGAGATTCAATGCAATCCCTATCCAAATTCCAGCACAGTTATTCACAGACATGGAAAGAATAATTCTCAGTTTCATCTGGAAGAACAAAAAAATCCAGGATATCCAAAATTATTCTCAACAGTAAAAGATCTTCTAGGGGAATCACAATCCCTGAACTCAAGGTACAAAGCATTAATGATTAAAGAAAAAAAAGCTGCATGACATCAGTGCAGAGACAGACAGGTTGATCAATGGAATAGAAATAAAGACACAGGAGTAAATCCATACGTCTATGGAAACTTGATCTTGAACAAGGAAGTCAAAAACATACAGTGGAAAAAGAAAGCATCTTCAATAAATGGTGATGGGTCTAACTGGTGGTGTGCATACAGAAGAATGAAAATAGATCCATATTTATCACTTAACACAAAGCTCTAGTCAAAGTGGATCCAAGAACTCAATCATCTGCACTGATTCTAATAGAAGAGAAAAATAGGAAAAAACATTGAACGCATTGGCACAGGGAAAAAATTTCTGAACAGCACACCCAAGACTCAGGCTCTAAGGTCAACAATTGGCAAATGGAAATTCAGGAAACAGAAAAGCTTCTGTAAGGCAGAGGACACTGTCAACAGGACAAAACAGCACCTTACAGATTGGGAAAAGAGCTTCCCTAATGCTACAGCTGATAGAGGGCTAATAACAAACTATATAAAGAACTCAAGAAGATAACCTCCAAAACCCCTAAAAATCCAATTAAAAATGGAGTTTTGAGATAAACAGAGAATTCTCTACAGAGGAGTCTCAAATGTCCAAGAAGCATTTAAAGAAATGTTCAACATCCTTAATCAACAGGGAAATGCAAGTCAAAATGACCATGATATTCAACCTTATACTAAGTCTGGTGCATCACTGGCTATGAACTTATGAATTCATAGTCATGTCTGGTACTTCATCACACTTCTCCCTATCTTTGAGAACTTTTCTATTTTCCAACTCATCCCCTGCAATGTTCTTTGAGACTCAGGGGATTATATAGATATCCCAGTTAGGCAGATTACCTAACATGTGGGGAGTGATGAGTCTCTGGAAGAGCCACCACTCATTTCAAAGTGAGGTTCTAACCAAGACTTAGATTTTTACTTGCTCATAAATATTTAGAAAACAGTTTTGAAAGGCACATTGTAGCTGCTTAGCAAAATAAGCACATGCATTTTCTCTTCTTGAGCCCGTAAGCTCCTCAGCCATTGACTTTTAACTGGGATTATAGAAATAAGCATGAATTCTCTCCTATTGATATGGATTCACGCTGACTTAGAAACTAGACACCACCACAGCAGTCATGTTACAATTGAGCAATGAACATCTTATCTTGCCCAGCAGTTCAGTTGTGCAGCGTGTAAGGTCCCTAGCTGGATAAGACTGTTTATGACTCTACCCCACAGAGTGTATAGTATCTTCTGACACTCTTTAAGTTCCAAGGAAGAAAGAATATCCTCACTCAGTTCTAGCATGCTTTCTGCATATCCTACATCTAAAGCATGAGGTGACTTTAATTATGGCAAATTAGCATCTGAAGCTATGCTTCCTACTATTTTCTTTGGTAAGAGAGCTCTTTATGTTTTCATATTTTAATGTGATTGTAATATTTTAATGTGCTAGAAGTTCTGGCAGTAAAATTGGATTATGATCTTTTTCAGGTGGTTTTTAATTAATTAATTACATAACTAATTAACATCCAAAATGCTGCTCCAACTCCTAGTCACACCCTCACAAAGTCCTGTTCCTTACCTCCCCTCTCGTTCTTCTCTGAGTGGGTGGGGCACCTCTGTGTATCCCCAGCCCTTTGGAGCAAGATATTTAGGAATATTTATGAAAATAACAGTTTGTAGCAATTATGTGAGTCACATAAGCCTCCCAAGCTGTAACAATTATACAAAGAAGGATAAAACAACATTGTCTGCTTATTACAGGTTATATTTTTGAGAGGACAAAAATGCAAGATTTTAAGTGTTCAAGAATATATATATATATATATATATATATATATATATACATATATATTGCTTTTTAAAGGCTTCTCATTTTCTGAAGTTGAACAAAAGAAAAATTTCTTATTCAAACAGGTAATTCAGTGGTTAAATACCCATATGAGACTGTGTTGTTTGTATTCTATAACCTACTTTGCCTCCAGTCATTTTGGGGAACATTCTGAATTCAGAGGATATAAAATTATTTTTTCACCATGGTTGAAAATAGTATTAAAATAAAATCTTAAATTAAAAAATCAGCTTGTAATTCATATTTCAAGAATCTTTGGGGTTGGCAAAGAAGACATTTGATGCAGATTATCTATGGATCACTGAGGATATTTTTTGTCATTTGAAGGTGGTTTCGCCATGCTTGCATTCCAACTAAAAACCAAAGCTATTCTCTTACTTCCTTAATAATCTTCTATATTCTTTGACTCTAGAAGATATAATTTAAATTTGCTAAATTAATGTACAACTATTGTATTAGTAAATTGAGAACTTAATACATGTTTTGATCATATTCATCAAAGATTCCTCTTAGATTTACCCTTGTGTTCCTTTTTGTCCTATGAAGGCCAATTTCTCCTATCCAAGTATTTGGAATTTGTGGCCTTCTATTAGAGAATGATCATTTTATGAAGGGCTACAGTTTTTAGAGAAAATGAGGGCCAGGTGGTAGTTGTGCACGCCTTTAATCCCAGTACTTAGGAGGCAGAGACAGGCGGATTTCTGAGTTCAAGGCCAGCCTGGTCTACAGAGTGAGTTCCAAGACAGCAAGGGCTACACAGAGAAACCCTGTCTCAAAAAAAAAAAAACAAAAAACAAAAAAAAAAATAGAGAAAATAGACATTTTCTTCCTTACCAGCAAACTACTGCTAATAGTTCCATGTCCAGGGGTAGGACTACTTCTCAACTCCAAAATCAATCCTAGGATTTGGTGTGGATTGTGTTTGCATTGGTCCTGTCTTGTGCATGCTGTCACAATCACTCTTGTTTCACATGTGTAACTACTTTGCTGTGTCCAGAAAACACTGCTGCCCTGTATTCATCCACAATGTCTGCCTCTTTCACTTCTGCCTCACTCTCCACACTGATTTCTCAATCATTGGAGGAGGAATGGAACACGTTCCTTTCTGTTCTGTTTCAGGTTGAGAGTTCTGGTTTTTCTTACTCTCTGCATCTTGATTGGTTATGAGCCTCTTTGTTGATCATTGTCTATTGTAAACAGAAGCTTCTCTGATAAAGGTTTGGATATGCATTCATATAGGAGGACAATTATAACTCATTAGGACTTGGTTTAATACTATAATCATTTAGCAGATTACTTGTTCTAGATTCTCTTATATTGTCTAGTATGTATCTAGCCACAGCTTTTGGCCTAGTAATTGTGCCAGGTATGGGATTCTTCTTGTAGGGATCGCCTTAAATAAAATAAGAACATATTTGTTTACTACAATGGCATTTGTGTCACAATTATACTAGTGGACATGTCTTGCTAGGATAGGCGTTACTATAGGTCACAGGATTTATGGCTGAATAAAACTGAGAATTATTTTTTCTTTTCCAGGAGCATGAACATGCTTAACAACTTCCAGAAATTATAAAAGCTAGTCAATAAGGATGAAAATTCTTGGTGAGCACAAACTTCATTTCTCTATGTTCTACGAATCTTGCATGTAGTGTCTTCAGCAGTAGTGTCTTTCAGTCAAGTTCTGGTATTTAATAAAGAGTATTGCCAAAGATTTGTGATATCTGAAGGCCTATGGTACCCACCCCGGGAAAAAAATCTCAAGAGAAGTAACCCAGTCCTGGGGCTGTGCTTTCTCTTACCTTGTAGCTGTTGCTTTGCTATAGAATATCTCAACTTAAACTATTTTTATGTTTATGTATCAGGATGTTTTATGAAACTTCTACAGTAGTAGGTTTTCTTATAGCTTTTTTTTTAGAAGTCTCTAATGCTATTTGCTGCTCCCAGTTTCTATATGCTATGCTTCCCTTCTCTGCCTAGTTCCAATTATACCTTTCTTGTTAGTCAATTTTTTTTTAAAAAAATTATTTAAAAAGGTCAAAGATATAAGTAAATTTAGCAAGAAATATAAAAGTACAGAACAGGAACTGACCCCCAAGGATATTATACATTCCCAATGTCAAAATTACTAGAGCAAGAACAACTTGTAGCACAGGGGAAGACATGAATTGCATGCAGAAGAGCATTTGAATCCGTGTCTAAACTCCATTAAAGAATTTGCAAGGTGCTGGGAAGTGGTGGCATACAACTTTAATCCCAGCACTTGGGCGGCAGAGGCAAGAGGATTTCTAAGTTTGAGGGCAGTCTTGTCTACAGAGTGAGTTTCGGGACAGCCAGGGCTACACAGAGAAATCCTGTCTCAAAAAACCAAAAAAAAAAAAAAAAAAAAAAATAGAATTCACAAGGAGGCAAGAAGGCCAACAATGTAAATATTTCTTCAAAATGAGGTAGTGCCTTAACAAAATGAGCATAAACTATGTATTCTTCACCACAAGGGAAATGCTGCGACAAGCTTTACAGCTTTTCTTTATTGGGTCTTTAAAGTAGTTTGTAGTTCACAAGATGTAAATATATCAGTGTTCCTAGGTATTATACTCCCAGGACTATCAATAATGCTCTGGTAATCCCAAGCATTATTACCTTTGCCTTCTGAGTTAGTTGCCTTTCTCTTGCTATGGTAAAATGCCATAACCAAGAGCCTCTTACAAGAGAAGGTGATTTATTTTAGCTTACATCTCCTAAGGGATATAGTCCATCATGACAGAGGAGGCAATACAGCTGGTTTGGCAGACTATCCTGGAAGATAGGAAGTAGAGAGATCACGTTTCATCTTCCTAGAAAGGGATAGCAGGAAGTTGAACTAGGCTATATAATCTCAAACCTTGACCCAATCATGTATATTCTCAAGAATGTATCCACCTCCAAAAGGTGGCATAATGTTCCTAAACAGTGCCACCTATTTGAGACCATGTCTTCAAACACATGATATAACAAAGGACATATTTCAATCAAACAACCACATCTTGCATTATAATAATGGTGCTATGAATCACAAAGAACTGAGCAATCATGTCAAAATATGAAATTAGACCCATGAACATGTAGAGCCAGGATAGTTAAAAGGCTTTGAAGAAGAGTTTTTATATAAAATCTGTCTTTTTACCAATCACTTGTATTTCCAAAATCTTCTTTTTTGTTGTTTTTTCGAGACAGGGTTTGTCTGAATAGCCCTGGCTATCCTGGAACTCACTCTGTAGAGCAGGCTGGCCTCCAACTTAGAAATCCACCTGCTTCTGCCTCCCAAGTGCTGAGATTAAAGGCATGTGGCACCACTGCCTGGCCCCAAAATCATTTTATGTAATTTTTTTCTTTAATCAAAGGTAGTCATCTTGAGACTTTAGTTTGAATTTTTTTTTAGATAAAACATTATAGTGGAACACTGATTTCTTATGGTCACTGACACAAAAGAAATATTGGCATATCTTTTGTCTTAAACTTGAGGAGACAGTTCACTGGTTAAAGTATAAAATTGTGTTTAGATCCCTGAGACCCACAAGAAAATCCAGGTATGATTATGCACATCTATAACACTACCAGTTTTTGGAACAAGAGATAGATAGATAGATAGATAGATAGATAGATAGATAGATAGATAGATAGATAGATAG
>JADRCD010226081.1:0-29348 GCA_019843815.1 Montemys delectorum
AGAGGAATGCAGTCTTATATCAATCAGAATGACTTAACAGTGGCCACCCCATCCGGTGCCCACAGCGGAGGCAGTTGTGTCCCAGCCCTGCCCTGCACTCACCGGTACGGTTCCATGGTGCGCATGGCGTAGAACAGCGCCTCCTCCAGCATCCCCAGGTTGATGCAGGCGTCCATGGCACAGTCGAGCACCTTCAGCTGGTAGATGTTGATGTCGGGAAGCCGCTCGGAGTTGCTGTTTATGATCGCCTGGCACAGGGCCAGAACCTGTTCCCACTCTGTTATTAACGTAGTTAAGGACTCATTGTCTTCATCAAGAAAACACAGAGGTAAATGGAGCCGACTAAAGGGCTGAAGAGCTTCCAGGCATGGAGCCGGGGAGATGCCCAGTATTTTGCATAGAGGAGCAGCCTGGAAACGTACTTGAGAGACAAAAACACATTCAAGTGGCATCTTAGCGAGATAAATTTTGTTTACACCAGCAAATGGTTCTCTAGCCCAGCCTGTACTTTAAGAGAATTAAAACTCCCAAAGAAACAAACAGTCCTTCTTCATACTTGTATATCGTTCCTTAACTTAGTTGAGAAATGAGTGAAGGTGTTTATTAAACTGGACTAAAGGTTAAGTTCCGCTTCCAATTATTTACTGCGGAATTATTTCTGTTTAAAAGAATCCCTTCAGAGAAAGGAGAAGCACGCGTTTGCTTCTGACTCATCCGAGTCCTGGGCATGCGTGGAGCCTAACCCACACCAGTGCACAGGCCTGTGGCTGGTGCCGCCCTCTGAAGAAACGCATTTGTTTATTATAAAACAAGGCGATCCAAACCTATACTTAACTGGATTACATGTATTCTTACTTGAAACCTAAACACTGAAAGAAAATATTAAAGTCTGGGTGTGATGGTGCACATCTTTAATCCCAGCACTTGGTAGGCAGGGGCAGTTGGTAGTTCCAGGCCAGTGTAGCCTACAGAGTGAGTTCTAGGATAGCTAGGACTACATAGAGAGACAGAGAGACAAATAGGAAGGAAGGAAGGAAGGAAGGAAGGGAGGGAGGGAGGGAGGGAGGGAGGGAGGGAGGGAGGGAGGAAGGAAGGAAGGAAGGAAGGACAGACTGATTGCAGGACAAAATGGAGAAAAGCCTGAGGGAAAGGCAGTCCAGTGACAGGCCCAAATTGGGACCCATCTCAAGGGGAGGCCCCAAGGCCTGACACTATTACTGATGGTATGATGTAGTTACAGACAGGAGTCCTCTGAGAGGCCCTACCAGCAGCTGGCTGAGACAAAAGCAGATACTTACACCCAACCAAGAGACAAAAGCTGGGGACCCCTGTGGTTGAATTAGGGAAAGGCTGGAAGAAGCTGAGGAGGAGGGCGACCCCATAGGAGGACCAGCAGTCTCAACCAACCTGCACCCCTGAGATCTCTCAGACACCGAATCACCAACCAGGCAGCATACACTAGCTGGACTGAGGCCCCCAACACGTACACAGCAGAGGACTGCCTGCTCTGGTTTCAATAAAAATAAAGAGATAAAAATAAATAAATAAAATCGATTCGGTTATTTCTTCTAATATTAAAAAAGGAAAGGAAGAAGGAAAGAAAGAGAGAAAGAAACTATTAAGAGGAGTTATGTAAGTGCCCCTTGAACAAGGGAAAATGCTATCTTAAGAGCAAGGGGACCCATTGCTCAGTAGCTCTGACTTTCTGATTAACCATGTGCCAACTAAGGTAGTAATTAATTTCGTGGAGCCTCGGTGATATTCCATTCCCCATGTGTTGCTTCATGCTCCTCAGGGTGGCCTCAGACCCTGGCTCCGCTAACCCATCTGCCTCAGTCTCCCGAGTAGTTGGGCCTAAAGGTGTGTGATATCTGGTCCAGCTTCCTATCCTTGCCTTTGCAGACCAAAACGCCATCTTCTTAGAGAGGCAGCTGGAGTACTGGAGACATGAAGGTCCACTGAGGGTACGGGTGCATGTGCAGGACTCAGCCGGGGTCATCACGCTCTGCGACCCTGTTATGTTGACCCTGGGGGTCTCCCTGCCCCCTCCCACCACTGTAGCTCGGCACTATGCTGCTTTGATGTTAGCAATCCATTTGGGAGAAACATCTGAAGATTCAACCTACAGAAGAAGCAGTATGTAGATCCTCATCATCGATAAAGCTTGGCTCAAACCTAAGCTAGTTGTATCTTCCATCAGAGTTGGAGCTTTGAGTCAACTGCTTTGAGGTAGGTTGAAAATAAATCGTCTCAGTAAAAATCAAATGAAACAATGTGTCTAGAAATGGAGGGAAATCTTTTTCTTGTGCTCTCATGAGATAGGTGTTGTTCTCTGGGGGCCATGACTATGGCTGGAGAGTTTACTGGGGTTTGCAGAACATATGGCAGAGATGTGACTAACTTCCTCTTTCCTTCCGGTCACAAGCCCTGAGCCTGAGATGCTGAAGGGAAGAGGAGGGAAGACGGAGCCATTTCTCCCCCACTCCTGTCTCTTCACAACTCCAGGGTGAATGCACTTCCCCTCAACTTTGACTCAGGTCTCTTCATCAGTGTCCCAACACAGCAAGCCTCACACTAAGGCTTGTGTATACCGGGAGCCCATAGGTACAAAGCTCCCTCACTCCTCTCCCTAGCAAAATCTCCCTCTCCGCTGCTGGTGCCTGCAGAGCCCTGTTCCTATAACACCATCAGTGGGTCCTTCCAGCACCAAGCCACACCTGGGAACCAGGAATCTATGCAGCTCCCAGGAGAGATGCTTCCTCTCAGCTGAGGACTCCAGAGCTCCATTTCCTTGGGGAGAATTTCAGGCTGGGAGCCCTTGATGTCACCTCTTAGGGTGAGTCCTGGCTCTGATCCCAGAAGAGGTTCGTGTACTGACACAGTGATTTGAAGTTATTGACAGTTGGTGATTTTCCTTTGTATGCGTGTGACACGGATGTTTCAAGTTTGCTGAGCGAATCCCCCAGAGGTTGGGGGAAAGTGGTTTCTTAGGCAATCCGCTGATTTTGAAACAGATTGCCGTGCTAACCTCTGTGGCTTTTCATTCCAGGATTAGATGTTTGACAAACTGTCAGGAGGGATGGGTGTCTCTTACACAATGCCAGACATTGCTGTGGCAAGGCTTGCGCCTTGTTGTAACATTGCTTGTCAGATCCCCATTGTTACTTGTCTACTCATTTCCATAATGTGCCCTGCCTCATCAAGAGACTGAGGTGGGATGCCTTGCAAGTGGAAACCAGATGTGATATTCCGTACTCACTCATAGGAACACATCTACAACCCCCACCAAGCAGCAAGGGACTTCATACCAACGTCCCTCCACAATGCTGGCAACTGTCTCCTGGCAAACCAGGTAAGACTTCCCATGTAAACTGCCCCCGGGAGTCCAGGGGGAGGGACAAGCTTCGCTACGAGTCTCTTCCTAAGCCAGTGCAGTCATCTATCTGCTCAGATTTAGCCTTGCCCCTTGTGGCATCTATAACCACTCATCTTTTGAGATGCTGGGCTCTGAGCTAAAGAGACCCGAGCACAGGAGTGCTCCAAATGACTATAGGAGGGTGGGGAGGGACAGACGGACAGACAGACAGACAGACAGACAGACATGGGAATGAAGTCACTTGGGAATTAGTTCAGCTTCTTAAGACAGGATGCCAGAGCAAGGTCTGTGAGCATCTAGCAATGCTACTCTGCCTAGCGCTGCTACTCTGCCTAACGCTGCTACTCTGCCTAGCACTGCTACTCTGCCTAACACTGCTACTCTGCCTAGCGCTGCTACTCTGCCTAGTGATGCTACTCTGCCTAGCATCATTCTGGGCCACTTTGCATAAAACCTAACTCTGTGCCCATTCCTGGTCGCCTCTTTCTTCATGGGTGGCATGCAGCAGCAGCAGCACGTCACATCACCTTCTGTGTATCAGCGTGTTTCTTCCCGCTGAGATGCTCTCCTTCATGGCTGGCCTAAAGTCCCACTCACCTCCCCAGATACAGTACAGCCATCACCTCCTTTAAAAAGCCTTAACCCCTGTCTCTATCTTCGTCTCTCTCCTCTTCTCTCTCGTCCGCCCCCCCCCCCCCCCCCCGTATGTATGTTCACCAAAGTTTGTATAACACTTGTATTATGTTAATTGGGTTCTCAAAACTGTAGAAGAATCCTGTCCATGCTGAGGGTCCCTGCCCCCAGTTGGTTCTGATTGGTAAACAATGGCTGCCCAAAGGCTGGGCAGGGAGACAGAGGTGGGACTTTGGGATTAGCGGGCAAGGGGACTGGAGAAAAGAAGGAGGATTTAGAATTACTGTGCTGGGAAAGGAGTAAGGTCCAGGATTGAGAACTGCAGAAGAGAGGCACGTCAATCATGTAAGAGCCAGGGAAGAGTGGCCCCAGCACTCCATGCCCCTCACTGGGTCTAGGGCAGCAAAGATGGAATATAGACTTTAGTAAATAATAACTCAGGAATATCGAGGGGAAAATGTGCTAGCCTCTTCGAGGTTTGGGAGTGGCCTGCCATTGAACTGCTTAGGGCATATTAAAATATAAAGCTCTGTGTGTGTCTTTCATTCGGGAACCCAGGACACTGGGGCAGGTAGCGATGAATAGGCGCTAGGTGCTACCGTCCCTGGGTGGTAATCATCCACAGCAACAGTAGGCCTCATCTCTCAAGTATCTGCCATACTCCTCATGAGAGGCACCCTGGAACTTTTGAGAACTACTCACCTGAACCATAGCATCAAGTGATTTGCATAATTACCATCCCCACTGTGTGGGGATTGTGAATGCTAGACTGTGCCTTGTCCTCTGCCTCTGTCACAAGGTGCCTGAGGACTACCCAAATACCTGGCTGAATCAGTTTCTATCCAGGTGGGTCTGCAAGGCTCCAGGGTCCTCTCTGGCCTGACTTCTGCTGTGTAGGACCTCAGGGAACAAGACTCCACGGCCGAACAGCAACTTTGAGTCTATGAATGTCAACTGTTTTCCCATACCTTCCACCAAGCTGCCAAGTGGAGTTCCAAATTCCTCCTTAACTCTGTTCCGCTCCCCATAACGAATTTAATTTCTCTACAGGCCGACTAATGAGCCATACCCAGACTGGATGGCTATGGGATTCTACATAGGATCAGCCCTGTGCTACTGCCTTTCTTATTTCATATTCTAAGTTTCTATGACGACAGCTCAAGATCACAGTTGTCTCGGGAGAGTTCTAACCTACTCGTATACTTTATTAAATTTCGCCATTTACCAAAGCAGTGGGGTCCTTGTGTGTGTTCAGCTGCCAAGATTTATGCAGATATAAGTGTTTCAACTTCTTGCCCCAAATAGAAGACTCTATATACACTCTTGTTGAAGCTCATCTTCTGAAATTCAATAGCCATTCAAATCGCCAAGGATCTACCGAGCTCTTGATTCTACCATCTCTCCTCTGCTTCCCTTTCTATCTCTATACATGCCTAGAAAGTATCTTAGTATCTTCTAAGTACTGAATCAAAGGTGGAAGAGATAGAGCCCCCCCCCCAGAGTGACGTTGGTGTCATTTGATCATTGAGGAAGATACCTGGATCCGCTAGTATCCAAATGTCCCGACTTCCTTTCAAACCCTCCAGTGAAATCTAGATGCAAACTTTACATCTCGTAGTAAATCCATACAGCAACCTGGACGCGGCAGCCATCTTTTCTACTTCTTCTTAATCAGCTAGAAGTTCACCACTCAGACTCTCAACAGACTCACTGAGCGACAGATTTCTGTAATTCACTATTGAAAGGAGAAACCGCTCACCTACCCCCGCGCACCTACCTATCTTCCCTGTCCTTCACGATTCTCTGACGTTACTGACTGGATAGCTTACTTGCGGATTTCATTCCTGCCTGGGGTGTGGTCTTCCCAAAGTGTCTGATGACCCCTTGGTGATTGTTTCAGAGCCGACAGTCTCTTTCTTACCTACAGTTTCCCCATCACGCTCGTGTACACGTGGTGTCCTCAATGGAGGCTCTGATGCCTTCTGCCTGTCACAGCCACTGTCTATCTGAATCCTGTCCCTGGTGTGGGAGTCCCCAAGACACAGGAAATCCTAGATGCCATCACATGCTGTCTCTTCTCAGCTCTGAACTTTGACCTATTTGTGTTCCTTATCATGTATGCCCCTCCCCTCAAAAAAGAAATGTATAATGGAGACCCCGCTGTTTTCCTGGCTGATTTGTAGGTCTGAGGCTCAGTGGTGTTAAATGATAAGGATTCACACGTTCCTTTCCAGAGACGAAAGAGGTTATAAGAGGAAGGAAGTTTTACCTTTTGCACCTAGAGGAGAAGAAAGAGAAAAATAAAATGCTTATAACTTATCTCCCTACTATTAGTACACTGCTAGTATAGTCACTATTAGTAAGGGATCCAATCAACGGTATTACTGGGCCATACTATTAACTGGTGGTAAGGTTTTTGTACGGCCTCTGTGCTGACCTTACTGCGGTCTCCCAGGGTGGCTCCCCCTACACCCCCCAACACTGCTGGCTGGGCCCAGACACAACATTTGCACTTTCAGACCTTGCCCTAGCCCCACTAACTCCAAGCTTCCGGCAAAGCAGCAACCCACAGTCAAGCTGGGCCTGCGGGCGAAAGGATACTCCAGTGCGCCTTCAGCTCTTCGATTTTCTTCAGAGACTCTTGAACCTCCTTCCATATTTGCTCGTCCCCCGTTAGCATATCAGCATCCTGCGCCGGCCAAATGGGGAGACCGGGGGAAGGAGACAAATGGCCGAGTTAAAACACGGGCAAAGATTTCGAACAGACATTTCTCCAAGCAAGACAAACAGATGGCCTACGGGCACACGGAAAAAACCGCACTCGGCATCATTAATCACTAGGGAAATTCGATTCAAAACCACAGGGAGGTGCCACCTCCTGCCCAGCGACAGAGCTCTGACTTGCTGCAGAGGAGCAAGGAACAGGAGGTGCCGTTAGGGGTGCAGAGGGCTGGAGGCTGATGTGCCACAGGTGGAAATGTACGGCAAGTGGCGTGGCTTTGAGAAATGGGCTTCTCGGCTCCTCAAACAGCTGGCCTGCTTGTGCTTCTTACCATGATGCCGAGTCACTGTGTGATTTAGTGCCCACATTGCTGATATCCGCTGACGTTTGTTATGAAGCTTCTAACAAACACTGAAATACCACACTACCAACAGCGTGATCGTCTCAGTTCTATTCCTAGGCTGGCAACCACTAGAAAGGAGAGCATGCTTAGTAAGAATTGTGCACAGGTAGGTATCCATAGCTGATAATAGTCAAAATGGCTGCAACTGAAATGTCCATTGTCTGATGATGGGCAGATTTATAAAGACAGTACGACAGAATATTACTCATAATAAAATTAACAAAGTATTAGTGTATGCTATAATATTGATGCACCTGAAAAAACATTATTTTGAGTGAAAGGAGTCAGTTATTTTGGGGCTGGTGGCATGGCTCAGTGGGTCAATGTAGATGCTGCCACACTTGATGGCCCTGGGACCCATATGGGAGAAGGGGAGAACTGATCCTTAAGTTGTCCTCTGATCTCCACATGTCTTCCATAACATGCATATATTCTTATTCTCATTCTCTCTCTCTCTCTCTCTCTCTCTCAAATAAAATAAATAAAAATATAATAAACAACTCTTAAAAGACATGATTCCATTCACATGAAATGTGCAGACTGGGAAATCCATAGAGACAGAAGGCGAACCGGTGGTTGACTGGGGCTAGGGCAACTGGGTGAACTGGGGAGTGACTGTTAATTGTCGAGATTCCTTTGCAGATAATCAGAATGTTCTAAAACTGACCACGACGCTGGCTGTACTACTCTCTGAAGGGACTAAAAACCACTGATCTACAGGTTGTAAACCCAGCGAACAGAATAATACGTGAGTTAAACATCAATAAGCCTGTTTTTTAGGGAAATGTAAGAGAGAGAGAGACTTTTAAAATAAAGCTGTTATTTGAGGGGCTGGGTGGTCCAGTAGTTAAGTACACTTGCTATTCTAAAGGACTTCAGCTTGGTTTCCAGCACCTATGGTGGATGGCTCACAACCCCTGTAACTCCAATTCTGGGTGATACAGTGCCCTCTTCTGGACTCCAAGGACACCGGGACTCAAAGATGTGCACAACACATAATTAAAAATTTAAAAAAAAAAAAAGTATTTTTCTTCCAAAGAGCGCTGGGTACCAGGTAGATGTGTGGCACTGTGCCGTGTTACCAATACTGTCCCATTTCATCTTCATGCAGCTCTTACATAGGCAAGGCCATCCCTGGTGTATTCATGGGCAGGGCATGGACATAGTCTACACCCTGGACCAGACAGTGAAGTGCCCCTGATCTTTAAGATAATGGAAAGCAATTATAAAAGTGGCAGGAAGAAAGTCTGGTGTCACTGCCCACCCCCAACTCCTGCATGCCCACTACTCCATGTCAGGTTACATGGCACTTGCTACTTCCTACCCCCAACCCCTGCATGCCCAATACTCCATGGATAAAGCTTTGAGTGTGAAACTTGACTCAGAAAGACATGATTTGCCAAAACAAACAAACAAACAAACAACAAACAAAAACAACAACAAAAAATTAAACCCCACAAAACCATGAAGCAAAGCTTAAGTGGTCTGATCCCCAAAGGCTGTGTTTGCATCATGTGCTCCCCACAAATCGAACTGTGGCCTCCCTGGCATGCTCAATGAGTTGTTACTTTCTTGCACCATCCAACCAAGTGGGCACTTGTCACTTGTGGCTATTGCAACCTACGTTGCTTAAAACTACATGCAGCCAAGTGCCCAGCTCTGCGGCTGTACTCGCCACCTTTCAAGAGCCTGTGGCCAACTGGACAGCGCACTGGACAGTGCTATATCCACGGGATGTCTTGTGGGACAGTGCGGCTGGAAAGAGGCCAATCAGAGGATAGTAGCACACCTCGAACACCACTCGATCCATTATTCTGTATCCACATTGCTCTGTGTGGTGTCATAGCAAGAGTGGGGGATAGTCAAGGTGAAGGGCCAGCGTCTTCCTAGAGACTCTCAATGTGCCTCCCTGGGGACAGGCTAGTCCCTGTGAGGACCACTGTGGGAATAAGTTCTGTGTTGCCAGTAGAAAGATACACATCATCTGGGTGTTAGGGTCAGGAAAAAAAAAAAAAAACCCTAAAAAACTCTGAAGGCAGTGAAGACCAGGAGAACAAGATCCCATGGGCAGCTGAGGCAGATGCCTTGCTCACTTCCGTGTGTCTGCGAACCAGGGCTCCATCTGTTCTCTGTCTATGCTATGTGAACGCACAACAGAAGGGGGGGACTTTGAAAAAGACTCCACATATGTACAGGCAGACCCATCTTTTCGTGTACACGGAAGGGACAGAGGGAGCGAATGCCTGTGGAGAGGTGCACACCAGACTCCCTCAGTGTTCCTGCTCTAAGTTCATGTTCACAAAGTCTCGGTTTGACCATCTCTTCCTCCCTCTTCAGCTGCCACAGTCATCCCTGATTAAACGCGCCCGTTTTATAGTTATTAAATGGCAGTTCGAGTCCTAGGCTCTAAGGCAGTGGTTCTCAACCTTCCTAAGGCTGCAACCCTTTTAACATAGTTCCTCATGCTGTGGTGACGACAACCGTAAGATTATTTTCATGGCTACTTCATAACTGTAATTTTGCTCCTTTTATGAATCATAAGGCAAATATTTTTGGAGACAGAGGTTTGCCAAAGGAGTTACGACCCACAGGTTGAGAACTACTGCTCTAAAGAAACCATCTTGCTTGTCAATCCCTCTAGTGGACAGAATAGTAGATCTCAAAGGGGAATCCACGTCCTAACTGCCCCAGAACTCCCTGGCAGGGGGCACTGAGTTGTAGATGGGATTGAGTTCTTTACAGATGATTATAAAACCATGAACTATTCCAGATTATCCAATATAATTATGATAACCTTTAAAGGTAGGAGAGAGAGGCTGAAGAGGAAGTCAGTGTGTATGTGTGTGTGTGTGTGTGTGTGTGTGTGTGTGTGTGTGTGTGTAGGGTCAGTTTGAAGAGGCAGGAGGGGAAGTAGCAGCTCACTTTTTGCACACTTCAGCCCACCGGGAGCAGGTGCTGGCTTTAAAGATGGTAAACTGAATGAGTCAAGGAATCTAAGCGGCCCCAGAGACTGGAAAAACAGGCAAGCAGACTCTCGCCTGCCGCCAGTGGGAAGGAAAGCAGCATTGTGGATGGATGCCTTGATTCTTGTGTAGAGAGATAGAGTCAGGCCTCTGACCTAGAGAAGTGTAAAATAAAAGTCTGTATTGTTCTAAGGCTCTCGGTTTGCAACGAGTGGAACCCAACACACACATCTCCTGGACATCTGGCTACTGGAGCTCTGCGGCACAGCCCTCCTTGATCCTGAAATTAATTAGTTTGCTCACTCATTAACTCTATTACCATGTAATGAGTGCTTACTAGGAGCTGTAGTAAACACTGGGGTGGAGCAGAAAAACAAGCCAGCCAATCATGTTTGCACAGAAGAGAATGGCAGACCGAGGGAGGAGGGCTAGGGGTGGGGGTGGGCTTTAAAGGATATGTCTAGGGAAGGTCTTGGATAGAGGGCTGCAAGAGGTGAACGAGCAGCAGATAAAGGTCATAGGGAGAAGGACAGCAAGTTGTGACATGCTGAGGCAGGGGCAGGCCTAAGAGTACATAGGGCAATGGGGCACTGAGCTTGTGGGCTGCAGTTTGCGTGGATGTGCGTAAGCCACAGTTTAGCGTACATCTACTAAAGCCAAGCACAGACCTTCAGTTTCCTAAATCTAAACTCTTCTCTATCCCGTTCGCTCCCAAACACCTAGCACAGTGCTTTGAGTGGGACAGAGCTCAGCTGAACGACCTTAAAGGAGATCTGGATGAGGGAATGTGTACTTGGAAGTTTCTAGATGTCGATGCCCCCAGCATTGACACTTGTGGGATGTCCGTGCCCGGACGGTCCCAAAGCCTGAGGAACAGACACACACAGCTTCTATCCCTGACTGCCAAGGCAGGGTTCAAGGCTGCTGGTCTGCCTTTGCCTGTCTCCTGGGTTTGCTTCAAGGATGAAACCTGTCTGTGAGTAGATAATCTAAAGGATCTTCAACCACGGTTCACTACTAGCACCTGAAAAACAGCTAAAAACAAAAACAAAAACAAAAACAAAAACAACATGGACTCCAGACAAGCCCAGTATGTGTACATAGGGTGAGTGAGGCCGTGGCCCACAACGAAGCCATTTCTCGTGGGAATTACAACTAACCTTGACACCAGGAGCACAGCCTGCTAGCTGTTCTTGATGGTTGACCCTAAGCCTGTATTTACTTAACCAAAGCACAGTCTCTGAAAGCCACTCTCAAGTGTCTGCTAACAGTGATGAGGGGACTTTGTGTCTGAGCTGGAGGAGGCCATCCATGCTCACGGCTCAGGACTGAATCTAACACTTGCTGGAATGTTCCATTGTGGTCAATATCTCTGTTCTCTGGGTCCCTAACTCACTGCACTCCTATCTGCTCCTCACATCTGTGCCCACGGTGGTGGCTGCTTCACCTCTCCTAGCACCAGGCGACAGACAACACTTAGTTGTGTATGTACATAAACAGAACATTGGGATATAAACAGAAAAGCTAGTTAGGGAAGCAGAGCTTAATTAAGCTTTCTGTTCTTTTCAATGGACAAATATGAGAGAAAACTCATGTGTTCATCTCCCAGATCCTGAAGTATGAAATCAATAAACATATATTTGCATTTCTATTTTTCCTTATCCAAACACATTAACAAAACTTTCAATCATTCAGGACAACTTATCTAGGGAAGGGAAACCCCTTTTTTGAATTTCAGCTTTACTAATTAATACAAAAGGGCTTGAACAAGTGCCTCCCCATTTGCCTGTAGAAGACTGAAAAATTCTTATTTTGTGCTTATATATAAATATATATTTAAACTATCGGATGTATTACTATGGGCTAGTATGGGCCTGTGTACCAGAGGTTTTCATGGAGATCTCTGGCCCGGCTAGGTGCAAGAGTTCCAGCGAAGGGAAGTAAGCACAGGCACAGGCAGGGAGGAGAAGTCGCTGCTGCTGCTGCCGCTGCTGCTGGCTTCACCTCTGTCTTTGCCATGTTTTCCAGGTTACTCCACCACCCCGCACTGAGTCGGGTCGGACTGGGCTAACAGGAGGGCGACTAGCCAGCGAGGAGTACAGCACAGCTTCAGTCGGCGTTTCAGGAAAGGAGACCTCTCCCCAAGCTTTACAGCTCTTAGAACACAAGGCTCGGACCACGGAGCTTCTTTAATTCCCTAGATAGGATTTATGTAGTTTTGAGGGTGATTCAGGGTTTGAGCAGGTACTTCTCATTGGTTTGGACTGAGAGCTTGGGGAAATCTTATTTGCATGTGGGAAGGCTTGGTGCTGCTTCTATGTGACCAATATCACACACCTCCTCCTGCAAGGGGGCGAGGGGGGCGCTCTGTGGGAGCTGTGACTGCAACAGGAGCCAGGGGCCCGGGAGGCGTGGTTGAACACCTTCCATCCCATGCGGTGGAAATGACCACCCACCCGCCAGATGTCTGGAGTTCCCGACCTTTCACTCGATCGGGACCAGGTTGCCTGCACAGCCCACGGCCCCACAGGCTAGAGACACAGCTCAAAGGTAAAGAGTTCGCCTAGCTTGTCCCTGGTCCTGGATTTCATGCAAAAGTAAGCAGACGAAAACGAGTTTTCTATAAATGACATAAGATAATCCAGAACACAAGTTGAAGGATTCCTGAGAGTCTCAATGAGAGGTTGTCTATATTGAGTCAGTTTATGGGCATGTATTGAGTGGGGGGAGGAGGGGGAGGGGAGGGTCATCTGACTACTTTGATTGGTATGGGAAGATTCATCCCTACCTATGGGTGACACTTTTTTTTACAGAAGCCCAGATAAAGCATGGAAGAAGGAAGGGTATTTTTTAATTTTTAAAAGTTCGTCTTTGTTGTCTTGGCCTTATTCGTTCACTGACACCAGCACCAGCTTCTCGGGCTTCGAGAGTGGACAGAAAACCTGCGGGTTCCAGAAATCTTCTAGGCCTTGTAGGCTGAGCAACTCTCAGGTGCTTCTCTCTGGTTCCAGAGGATCATGGCTGGTTGTCTCCAGCCATATTAACATAAGCTAATTTAATCAACCCTCTTTAAATATAAATAGCGATCCTATCAGGTTCTGGTCTACAGAACCCTGACTAATACAGTAAGATCAGACTGGTCCAGGCACCCCCTAGGGGCTAACCATGAAATGTCCCCAGAAGCCTTCGGTTTTTCATGATCCTCGACTTCCTGACCCGGTGATCATCTCCCACTGGACCATTCTGGAGACTGAATAGCACAGAGCCGGCTGAGTCCTGCCCCTGGTAACCACTTTCCCATAGAGCTTGGGAAGCCTCACTGTCCAGTAAAAATGTACAAATAGCTAAGTGGGGGCTGACCTGAGAACTGCCATCAGGTAAATCTGAGTATCCTTACTTCCTCCCTTCCTTCCTGACCACCTGAAGTTCTTCATACTCCATCAAATCCATCCATTTTCCTATGAGCCTGTACTGGCTGGTTTTGTGTCAATCTGACACAAGGGGGAGTTATTACAGGGAAAGGAGTCGTCTCCCTTGAGGAAATGCCTCCATGAGATCCAGTTAGTGATCAAGGGTGGGAGGGCCCAGTGTGGATGGCGCCATCCCTGGGCTGGTAGTCCTGGGTTCTATAAGAAAGCAGGCTGAGAAAGCCAGGGGAAGCAAGCCAGTAAGCAGCACCCGTTCCTGGCCTCTGCATGAGCTCCTGCCTCCAGGTTCCTGCCCTGCTTGTGTTCCTGTCCTGACTTCCTTTGGTGATGAATGGCAATGTGAAAAGTGTAAGCTGAATAATCTCTTTTCTCCCCAACTTGCTTCTTGGTCATGATGTTTGTGCAGGAACACAAGCCTGACTAAGACAGTGCCCTGCATCACCTATGTGCCCTGCACACCTGGCCTGTCTTTCTGTTTGGTGCCTGCTTTTTTCAGACAGAACCTCCACCCTGCAGATCTACAGGAGTGGGATCATATATACTACCGATCGTCCCTCTGCCTCCACTCCTCACTGTGTTGGTGTCTTCCCATTGTCCCTTTAGTTCTTGGCCCTTCCTGCACTCCACCAGGGCACCAATGACTGCCCTGTGGATCAGCCTGACCACTGAGCCCTGGAAGCCGCCCTGGAAGCCACTCTTCACAGTTCCTATAGCAACGAGCTGTCAGTTACTATCTAGTCTGGACACTAACCCTGGACTCTCTGTGGGACCCCGATCTACTCAGACCTGCTACCCTGCTCAACTTGGGTAAGATACTCAGTGTGGGCACAATGGATGAACAAGGAGAGCGATGGTTACTTTTATCATCCATGGCTAAGAGTGTTAGAAGAACAAAAATCAAATACTTAATTTGACAACAATGAGAGTAACAACCAAGGGAACTGAATGTTGAGGTTTGTTCTTCTACAATACTTCTGCCTTGACTCATTTCTGATATTACACCACCATGGCAATGTTGAGAAGCATGTGTTCCCACTGCACACAGTGGGAACACACACCCAG
Source organism: Montemys delectorum (assembly GCA_019843815.1). NCBI lineage: Eukaryota > Metazoa > Chordata > Mammalia > Rodentia > Muridae > Montemys > Montemys delectorum. The sequence goes on from JADRCD010226081.1 coordinate 14,588, forward strand.
ACAGTAGCCATCATTTAGAACCTAAATGTGTTCAGCCAGCACACAAAATCCCGCACTGGCTCAGGATCCACATTCTCAAACAACAGCAGTAGCAAGGGCTAGCTGGGAAGTGGGGTCGGTGAACTTCCCTGGCTTCTACTTAAACATCATCCTAAGTTCTCTTCAAGTTCTCTTGCCCAAAGTTCCCCCAGCCCCTTCTCCCAGAATGCATTAAGGTCATATACACCCCCGCTATAAAGATGGCAAACTGATAGCTCAGAGTTGGCTTCGTGAATGTAAAAGCGGATGATTCTAGCAAAAAATCTTACAACCACAAAAAAAAAAAAAAAAAAAAAAAAAAAGAGAGATGCCAGTCAACACAGCTGGATTCAACTAGCCAGATGCTTCCTCTGGTTTCAAAGTAGACACCGTACCTTCCAGGGGCCAGTAGTCATCAGGAATAAGAGAGCCAAGTTCCCTCGATAGGGTAGGGTCCTAGCACAGGTGGTTGAACACATCCTTGGGGAAGTGGCCACTGGCAACATCTGGTGAAGCGTTAGAGGTACCAATCCAGGTCTACCTTGCAACAGGAAGCCACAGGCAGCTGTGCTTGCTTGGCTTGTAAGAGCTTGATGTCGAAACTCTGGTACTAGCTTAATTTCAGATGGTTCTTATTAAAAAGGAGAAGGAGACGGGCGAGCTGCCTTCCTGTATTTCCTGTTATCCAATCCCCATGTAAACCTTAATTAGATTGATCGGAGAGAAGGAGGAGGATAGGATCCGAACGAAATTAATGAACACTTATAAACTTTCCTAGGAACGCAACAATTCCAGTGTGTTAAAAGGAAGAAGGGAGTTCTGTTACTTTATATTTAAAAAAAAAAAAAAGCAGCATTAGGTTCAAATATCGTGCCTGTACTCTGGAGAGAGGCAGAGAGCCCTGAAATAAAACCCAGGATGGAAACAGTCTAATCTTCAGTGTCTTCGACTGTAGTACTTTGGTTCATGGATAACATACTGGGACTAATAGATTAACTCACAGGCTCACTCAAAAACCTTTATGATTAACAGGAAACATCAACTGGAACCAATTTCCACTTCCTTTGGCAGAAATAACTGAAAGCAGTCCAGATTTAACTTACGGGGGAAAAACGGTTCTTTCATAACATGGAAAAAAGCTGAAGCCAGAGTATTCACCATTGTATCAATCCCAGAGCAGCCAATGGGCACAGCGGGCGTGAGGGGTTGTGGAGGAAAAGGCAAGAATGCTCGCTGCTTCAGACAGAATCAAAACTGTCGTGTGTTCCGATCAGGCACTAGGGAGCAAAGGTACATCTGCTTTTCACTCTGGCAGAAACCAGCTTTATCGCAACTACACAGTTTTACAAGGCAGTGACTGCACCCGATCTCAGGTTCAAGGTTAAATCTCCAGAGAAGTTCCAGGAGGAAGGGGATGTTCACATCAGGGCAAAGCTCCTGTAAGCACCAAAGCCTTTGACACCGGCAACCCCCACATCTTCCTCCCCATCCCACAGAAGAGATCTCCTTCTCAGAGAAAGCACAACCAGGCAACGGGAACGAAACCGGAGTATCTACAGAGTTAGGGCTTTTTGAGAGCTGAGTCACACCGGTGGAGCCTGCTGACGATTGGCTTTTACAGGCAGCGGGTTTTTTTGCAGGAACCGGGCATGATGGGCCAACATGCAGAGGCAGTTAAACATCATGGAAGGATGTTTAAGGGAGCACCTCCTCGAATCTCCCCCCAGGCTGCAGAGTGAAGCTCCTGAGAATGCACTGTGGGGATCATACGAAGCTCAAGGCTACTGGCTTGGCTTGCAAAAAAAAATACAAAAATAAAAACAAACAAACAAACAAACAAAAACGCATTCAGACGAACTCTTTTCACATTTGTGGGGAAATTATTCAATGGATGGCTTGTGCGGTGGTAGATGCATGAGATGCGGGCAGAGCTCTGCCCATCTCCTTCTGTAAACACCACAAGGTGGGAGGTTTGAGACTCTGGGAAAAATGCAAAGATTTTTACAGGAACGCTGTCCTAATGCAGGCAGCCATGAAGATTAAGTACACCCGCACCCCCCTCCCCCAAATTTCAGGACAGGTTTTATTTTAATGGAGACTGAAACCACAGCCCTCTGCTCCTTAATCTTTTTTATGTCCCTTACTGAGAGCAGCTGCTTTCACTCACCTCTGCAAACAGACAGGAAATTGCTTCAAACTACAACAGAACAGATTTAAGGGGCGACATCCTGACGGTGAAGGTTAGGATGGGCTAGATGCAGTTGGTCCAAAGACATTTAAAAATAGGATGAGGGCTAGCTGTGTGCTAGAGCCTTCTTTGCCAGGCTATGAGGCCCTTGGTTTGATCCCCAGCGCTGAAATAAGGTCGGTGGACAATTTTAGGTCACAGGCGTGAGGCACTGCGTGGCAGAAGCCATGCATACAGCACCAAGGACTTGGACTCACCCCCTAGCTCTGTGGTTGGCCAGTTGCAAGACCCAGAGCTAGACCCAGTGCCTCAGTGAGAACTTGATTATGGTTACCATGGAGATGGAAACGAATCGTTCCAGTCCTTTGGTCACTTACATAGGTGTCTGCTGTGCCTGAGGACGGTTCTTAGACTCTGAGAGTAGACACTTTGGGCATGTGTGGCTGTGCGAGTTGCAAGCCCCTTCCTTCCCTCGTCCCTTTCTTCCTCCTTCATTCTATTTTAAGCTGGGTTTTCTCCAGCACCACCCCCAAGCCAGAGTGGAGAGGGCATGTGGCACAGAACAAAGACTGTACTCAACATGGCACCGGATGCTGCCGACCACGTGTGGCTCTTCTTCATGGCACCACATGTTGACCATGGCTGTTCAACATCCTGACGTTGAAGTTAGAGGAAATTCATGTGCTTCCTCTAACATCCATGTATGTAATGGTCAGTTTATGGCATTTGCTTATCTCCTAAGACTAGCACATCAGATTATTTAACCTGTGGTCCCCAAACAAGTGGTGAGTTTGGCTGGGGTCCACAGGAGCAATTTCAGATAACCAGTCCTGTGACACAAGTCTAGAGACACTTTTAAAGAAGGTCAGCGCTGGGGTAACCAAAGAAAATGATTTCACTAGGGATCAGAAGCCACGTCTTAATATCCATTAGTGCAACTTCTGGTAGCCCACTAATCTATCTTCCTTCCTTTCTTCCTTTCTTCCTTCCTTCCTTCCTTCCTTCCTTCCTTCCTTCCTTCCTTCCTTCCTTCCTCCCTTCCTTCCTTCCTTTCTCTTATTTTTATTTTTCAAGAGCTTGGTTGCACAAACCGACCAGAACTTCCTTATGTCTAGTGAGGCCACATCGGACTCCTCAGACCTCGTGTCAAATGAACAAAAAGCTCAAGAGGACCGTGTCACAGTTTGAGGGACACAACATCAAAACTTAGCTTAAAAGTAGAGGAGGGGGCTGGCGAGATGACTCAGCGGGTAAGAGCACTGACTGCTCTTCCAAAGGTCCTGAGTTCAAATCCCAGCCACCACATGGTGGCTCACAACCACCCCCAATGAGATCTAACGTCCTCTTCCGGAGTGCCTGAAGACAGCTACAGTGTAGTTACATATAATAATAAATAAATCTTTAAAAAAGTAGAGGAGGTCTATCTTGTCTTTCAACAAGAACATTTGTTCCTGCAGGGACGTACTTCTGGAGCTGGTGCTCCTGAGGGGTTGCTCACTGCAGAAGGCTGTCACTCCCAGGCTATAGGGTTGGCAGAGCCACCCCCTTTTCAGCTTTGGGAAGAGGGAGGCCAGCCGCATGGCATGGCTCTTCTTCATCCCACCTCATAGCCACAAGTGACCCTGCTCTGAACCACCAAGACTGGGATGCTCTTCTTAGCAACTGTGCATCCCAGGGGACTGAAGTGCTGTCTGGCTGCGTGGCCTGCCTTTCCCCTGGCGCCCCACCAACAGAAAGCACATGTCTGCATTTTATATTCCCGTAAACTCCAGCCTGGCCTCAGGCCAGAGACCTCTTTGTAATGTCAAAGATAAAAGCTCTGGCTGTGTTTGGCACCCTGCCCCCACCTCCATTTCCTTGTAACCGTCTTATAAACCGAACATGCATGACTGTTAACAGAGCTTTCCAGACGGCGTCTGACGGCGCTCCATAAACGTCCCCAGAGGGTGAGTGGAGGTGTCCCCATACCCCCATGGCCCCAGAAGAGAAAGGCTGGGGAGGGGCAAGTGATCTCACATGGGACCTGCTGGGAATTGTGGGGAGATCTGGAAATACAGACTCAAATGCATCCTCAGAACATTTTAGCTCCCAAAGAGGATGTTCACTAAGCCAGGGTGCTGGACATCTTTCACTAGTGTTAGCATTCTGTATAAACTCCACCCCCACAGATACCACAGCAGCCAGGTATGCTCCTCACCATGGTTACCTGGCAACAGCCAGGTAGGCCTGGCCCTATAAAAGGGGCTACTTGCCCCCTCCTCTCTCTCTTACTCCTGCCTCTCTCCCTTGCTCCCCCCCTCTCCCCATTCCCTTTCCCCCTCTCTCCACGTGGTCATGGCCATCCCCTACTTTTCTACTCTCTCCTTCTCTCTGCCTTTCTCTGCCTCTGCTACTCTCTTAACTCCCCTCCCCATGCCCTAAATAAACTCTATTCTATATTATCCGTCAGGGGGAAGGGATGCCTTGGCATGGGCCCGCAGAGGCACCCCCTTCCCCCAAACCCCACCAAGAACATATTCTTATAGCTCTTTCTCCTTTTATGATCACAACAACTGGAACCCAGCATGCTGACGACATCAAATTTTTTTTGGCTCTAGACAGTATAGATATAAAAATTACATTGCTGTAATATAAGGTCCTTATCAAACTTTGGATGTCCTAAAGTGGCATTTGGGGTATATAACATGCTGTGGTTCTTTCTTCTCATTGCAGGGTGCCCAGTGTCAGGGGTACTGTGGTGTCACCTAAGGAAACTGGTAAGATCTTACGTTTTTGGAGTTTTGGTTTTTTTTTTCTTGTTGGGTCTCCCTCTTTGTGTGTCCAAATTATATGGCCCCAGCCATTATCATTTTATTATCCATTTAACATTCCAGGTGACTTTGAAAGTAAAAAAACTCCATGTTAGTAAATGTTCATAAGCTGGAATATGTAAGGGTTTCTTTTTTGGGGAAGTAGGTTAGTATAAAAAACCCTTTTCTCAGTGCAAGAACACGGTTTGGCAGGGCACCGGGAGAGCTCTCTCTGTGAAGGCTTCCGCTACTCATCACAGACAGGAGCTGGAATGTTCTGTATTCGCTTGTCTTTGTATGTCAGAGGCGTTGATTTACTCTGGGAGACTACAGCATCTTTCTCTCCACTCTACTGAAAATGCATAGACAGACATTCACACACACACACGCACACTCTCTGCACAGGAGGACATAGAGACATATACTATGCACAGACATTTACACACACACACACACACACACACACACACTGCACAGGCAGACAGCAGATAGACACACACACACACACACTCTGTACAGGCAGACAGCAGATAGACAGACAACAGACAGACAGACAGACACACACACACTCTCTGCACAGGAGGACATAGAGACATATACTATGCACAGACATTCACACACACACACTCTGCACAGGCAGACAGCAGATAGACAACAGACAGACAGACAGACACACATACACACACACACACACACACACACACACACACACACACACTTCCATATCCCAGGGAGGTACTTTAGGGTTGCCAAGAGCTCTGACCGCCCCCCCCCCCCCAGGAAGACTGTAGTTGTTCCTTCAGCTCTGGCCCTCCTCAAGGTCTTAGGGCAGTGGATGTGTATACAGATTGCCCGCAAGATCTCCTAAGAACTCAGGCCCAGGTCACCTTGGCGATCCGAGGGACAGACAGGTGCTCTGATGACATCAGATGCCTTGTGACTCTCATGGACGATGGGTTTGGAGGGCCTTAGCCTTTGATCTTTTTTTAAAAGGTAGGTCTTTGTTTATGTGTTAGGGGGAAGCATTCCAGAGGAGGACTCTGATCCCCTGGAGCTAGAGATGCAGGCGTTGTGAGCCGCTCCACCTAGGTGCTAAGAACAGAACCTGGGTCCTCTGGCAGGGTAGCAAGCATTGCCAACCGCTGAGTCATCTCTCTACCCCTCAGCCTTTGGCTTCAATCTCTGGGACAATATGCAGCACTTCAGGCAACACCCTCATGACTTGCTGCAAATGCTTATGGTTTGAGTTTCATAGACTTAAAATAACAGGCATATTTTTTTGGTCTATTTAATTTATAATTGTTCTTCCATGTCCTCTGGCTTTGCACAAATTAGTTTATTTACAACAGATATACAGAGTGATCGATACACATCACTATGATGAATGTTGTGCCCTTCAGATGGTCTCTAGTTCAATGCACTTCAATGTACATGAAGGCCAGGCATTGAAACTGCAGGTTCGGGTGACAGGGAATCTTGGCATGGGGAGGCTTACCGTCAGGTGGCTACAATGTTACATGTCTCACATGTCTCCTTGCTAAATCTCACACATGGCAACTGGGTGACAAGCTCTGGGACAAAGTGGGTGGGGTGCAGGAACGGAGACCTTTGCTGCCCCGGATTTGGAGTAGGGAAGGCTTAGTAGGGAAGACCCAGAAAGCATCAGCCGAGAGCACGGAAGCAGAGAGAGATGGTGGCTGGTCCACAGGCAACATCAGGAGAAAGCAAAGGGCCAGAGAGGGGAGTAAGCTGTTTGATGTCTCTGCCCATTGTGCCTTGGGGTTGGGCGACGGCGGGGGGGGGGGGGGGGGCGCAATATCTTCCTCTCTGCTCCCCACTAAGTCCACGGTTATCTGCAGCTGCCATGTTCCTCTTCACGGTTAACAGCTCCGTTCCCCTTAACCTGGAGACCAAATTCAGCCTGAGTCACAGGCCTGGAGGCACCAGGTTGGGTTAGCAATGAACGTGGAGGGGAGGAGAAACGGTAAAGGCAGAGAGACAGGATGAAAAAGGTACCAGGGAGCCAGCGTCAGGGTGAATTTAGACTTGGATGAGGGACAGAGACACGGTAAGGTTTTATGTAAAAATTATCTTTCTGTTTATTTGTGTGTTATTTTAAGTCTATGTGATATACAGTGAGATGGAGAAACCAAAGGCATGGGGATCAGGTAGTCTGATGGTTCAACATCCTAGAAGAAAAGGAAGAGGCCAATCTGAGAGCCCAGGAAGGTGCTAATTTGGGAATAAGCTATCTGCGGAGAATGGAGAATGTCTGTGGGCGTGGAGAGAGGGGGCGGCCCTAGGACAGCCACCAAGCACCTGGTTTCAGTGGTCACGATGTGATCTCTGTAGATCACAGCAGACAGAGGTAGAACTGTCCTCAGGGGGTGGGCAACGTGAATGTGGACGGGGAAGGCAACCCAGATCAGATGGGTGGAATCTGAAGATGCCAGAGCAGAAGGGACCAATCAGTTGAAGAAAATCTCAGTGTTCAAGGGACGATGGGGAGCAGCGGAGGAGGCTGTGGAACACAAGGAGGTGTCAGTTGGGAGCCGCTGGGAGGCCACCGCCTGGGGATTAGAGGCTCCGATGACATCAGCACCCAACAGCTTCCATTGCTGATGGTGGGGAAGTGGGAGAGAACCAGGGTGAACCAGACGGAAGGAAAGTGGGAGCTCCAGGCCAAAGCTGAGTTGGGGAGGGGTGGGTATTATCTTGTGGGAAAGATGTGATCATGTTCATGCCACAGAGCAGGGAGCGAGGGACATCAAGAGGCAGCACACACAGAGAAACAGGATGGAAGAGTCAGACCAAGGAGATACACAGGCCATGAAAAGGGACGGGGAGGACTTAGCTTCAATAAGGCAACCCCACTTCCTGCAACAGAAGGGAGAGGAAGAAGGGGGGAGCAGATCCAGTTGCACCCAGAAGTGACTGAGCCGGGACAGGGAAGGTTCTGGTGTCTAGGGGACCTTATTACTGGGTCTACTGACATCAGGGGAGCAAGGCTTAGAAAGTGGAACAGGAAAGCAGATATGGGAGGCTATGGTGAAGGAGGGGCCATGTGGGGACATACAGGAGAGCTTGGCAAAGGCAGGAGCTGAGCAGAAGGGAGGGCTGGAGCAGCCACGGGGTCCGACAGTGGCATGCGGGGCTTTTCATCAATAGCCCTGGCATCACAGGTGCCAGAGCGGTGGGGACATTCTGATGATGTCATCCTCGGCTGAGAAAGAGAAGGCAGGGGGCTGCAGAAAAGCAGAGCTCAGGGTGTGAGCAGAAATGAACATGAGGCTGGGCAGAAGAGAGGATGCCAAACATGGAGAGATGAGACTTTTTTTTCACAGAAGCGAATGACCTTCCTTTTCTCCAGCTACGATTTGCCTTATAAAAACAAGACTGTTAAGAATGGTGCTGCCACACCACATCTGAGAGCTTTGTCTGGTAACAACGAAGCCGCAGAGTTGGCAAATGAGGATAGCCTAAGTTTATAAAAGTGTCCGATAGTCACTTTGAGAGCATGCTGGCTTGGCTCATCTGCCGCCTGTGCAAACACACTGGCTCACCATCTACAGAAAAACCTCAGACTGCTGATGGAAACCAGCCCCCAAGGTGCTTCCCAGTAGGAACAGGACTAGAGGACCCAGTTCACAGGGCTCCTAGACGGACCCAGCCAGAGCCAGGGGCTCACATGAAGTGCTTGTATGAGTGAGCAGTGCAGTTCCGGAGGAGACATGTCAGCTGACAGAAAGACCCCGATGTCACAAAGATAAACAATTGTAAAACAATGCTGAGAGAAACGAGGGAGAAACACTGCCTTTTAGAATAAGGAAAAGGTGCTGGGAGTTAAAGGCTTAAGTCAGATGGGGGAGGGGGGATGGGAGACTAGAGAGCTCAAGGACTGGGTTGAAAACATTTATGGAGACCTACTACTTGATAAGCTATTAAAAACAAAATTCTGTTTAGAAGAGGCTTAAACTGAGGCACTCTGTATAGACGGACAATCTTTCCTGGATAACGCAGGTCATTAAGTGAAAACCTCAGGTACCAGGAAGTGAAACTTCCCTATGAGTTACTAGTTAGTGAGGCCCAGGAGCCCCTCTGACAGCACTGACTCCTGGTTGCCTACCATAATGAGACAGGAAGATCCTACTGCTGAAGGCACAACACATGTTGGCTGCAGGACATAGGGAGATCAAACTGGAACTGTATTGGGAACTTCCTTTGTACAAGCTGGCTTTCCTAGCACTAGAAGGTGGTATATAGGCCACTGGGAGAGAAAGGTATTCAGTGGCCATTCCCAATGGTGAACCTGTATACTAAAATACCAACATTCAGGCGAGATGTGCCCAGGGTGCAACAGTGGCGTGACTTGGGGGGTGGGGGTCACCAAAGGCTTTCTAATGGGATCTGGGACCTGTCCCACAGGAGGGGATTTATACATTATACTGTAAAACCTGAGAAAAAGTCTATGACTCATAAAGTCATAGGCCCCAAGAAAGGACCTACTATTGTTGTTTTGCTACATGGACATGCTATCAAACTCCAGTCTAAATATTTGTGTTTACACTCATAGAGTGGTCCTGCTCTCAACCTAGGTCAAAGAAGCTGTGTGTGTGTGTGTGTGTGTGTGTGTGTGTGTGTGTGTGTGTGCACACGCGCGCGCAGTCCAGACAGAGTGCCGAGAATTAGCGGCTGTTGGGTGCTCAGAACTAAATGGAACATCTTTACCAGCCCCTACCCAAGACTCAGAGAATATCATGGAAGCTAAGGTGGGAAGAATGTAAGAGCCAGAGGGTGGGAGGAGAGCCATGAGATGCTGTCTTCTGAACATGACGTGGCTGTTACACTCACAAACTCACAGCATTTACGGTTCCCTATGTAAGACCCATAGAAGATGATCAAACCTGTCAACTTTCCAAACTAGATGGGGAGGAGTTCACGAGGCCCCACCTCTAGCTGAGGCTCTATCGGTAACTGATACCTGCTGGGGGAAAGACAGCCATTTTCTTTTTCTGGGCCTCTGGGTGGTTGTCCATGTTTGGGATGGCCCCATGCCAATGCATATGCAGGTAGTTCTAATGGGACTCAATAAATTATAAAAAAAAAAAAAAAAAAAGGGAGGAAGAGGAGGAGGAGAGAACATGAAGGTGAGAGGGAATATGATGGGGGCAGGGTGAAAGAAGTGAGAGGGAGAGCTGGGTTGATATAATCAAGTATACTGTATACCGGTATGGGATTGCTAAGGCATTAAAAAAAAAAAAAAACTTTCAAAAGAAAAGAAGATCAAATAGACTTACAACCTAGAGCTCATGGGAAAACACCAACACCGTGGAAAGCTGTTTGACTTAGGTTGTATTTTTTTTTCCCTAAGAGAAACTGTTCTTAAACAGAAAAACAAACAAACAAAACAATAAATAGTAGAATACATTGTTTTTTTTAAAAAGTTCACAGCATTAATTCTAAATGAACCATAGTCTGGGATATCCAAGGGACTATGTGAATACAGTCATGAAATTACCACAGTTCCTCTCAAAGAACTGAGAGGAAGCGACAGCAGCAGCTCAGGGTGTTGGCAAGGGCGGTCTCCTGAATGGAAGCTTCGTGGCATATACCTTACTGTCTACCACTGACCTGACCAAGACTTAACCAAGACTTGAATAAATAAAGTGTTGTTTCCTAGAAAACACTACCAGCAAAGCCAGCCAGTCTGAACCTAGTGTGTTGAATGTCTTCAATAAATAATCTGAGAAACAATTATCTGATTCAACAATTATCTGTTACAGAGTTCTTCGTGGCATGTGATGAAATGATGCTAATACATGCACACAATTCTGCTTGGTCGCACCATCTCTTGTATTTCAGGACTGACTAGTGTCATCATTAGATTGATCCTTGGTTGAAACCATGTTCCATAGTCTACAGAAGAGGCTAAGTTTCCAAGAGCTGGCTAGCTGCACCATCAAATGATGCTAGTGACTTGACAGCATTTATTGAGATTTACTGTGGTGATTATTGTAAATGTTTTATCTCTTTTGGCCATCTCAGTAAAGTTAAAAGCCAGTTCATTCCCTAATTTATAGATGACAAGCATGCAGTTGAGATAGGAAGTAACTTAAGCTCATGTAGCTGCAAAGAGGTGGAGATGGATTTAAGTCCCAGCTGTGTGATTCCAAAGTCTACGTGCACTTTGCCAAGCCTATGTGCACCTTGCCAAGCCTATGTGCACCTTGCTAAGCCTATGAGCACCTTGCTAAGCCTATGTGCACCTTGCTAAGCCTCTGTGCACTTCGCTATGGTACTGTGCTTCCAGATTCTGCCTACTTGGGGACTGGAAGGAGGGATAAGGCCTAATTTACTCTTCCTTTGCAGCTTCCTGGGACAGACTAGGACCTTGATGGAATTCAGATGAGCCAGCCTTCAGTTCATGAGAGTAATCACCTCTCACTACCAGAGAAACCTAACAGGAGAATGATCTGCTCGAAGGCGAAGTGTTGAGGCCTCCATTAAAGGGTCTGTGGAAGCCTGGCGCTCGCTTGACCTGGATGCTGTGGGGGAGCATCCTGGCATCAGAGGGTAGGCCTCCACAGTCCCCTCCCTTTCTAGGTTTATGAGCATCTATGAACTATATCTCCTTTGTCAACTATAAAACTATTCAGCTCTCAGCTGGGCATGGCAGCCTATGCCTATAATCTCAGCACTTGCGAGGTAGAGGCAGAAAAACCAGAAAAAGTTCAAGGTCAGTCTCAAGAAGTTTGACGTTAACCTGGGTTAATGAGGCTCTACCTCAAAACACCAAAAACAAACAAGGAAATCAACAAAACTATACAGATCTTCACTAGGTAATATTCACAATCAGATCATCAATGTCGGGCCCAGCATGCCACAGGTAGAGAACTTAGTGTGAGCTGGGCAGCCGCTAGGCAGTAGGGATAAGAAAGGGATTGGAAAGGATAACTCGAGTCCTACCAGAGGTCCTATATGCAGGGCCTCGAACTCAAGTGTCTGTCCACGTGCTCTGCTCTGCTGCCGGATGGGCGTCTGCATGCCAGTCCTTGGAGAGCGGAGGGAAATAGCTGAAGGGGGGCGGGGGAGATCCGTGGCATTATGGAGGCCAAGGACACAGGCTCTAGCTCTTTGGGAATTGCAGGCGACCCTGGACACCACGGAGGAGCTGAGAATGAATTGGGAGCCCCAAAGCAGCTCAGTCTGCCCTTGAGGCCAAAGAGAGAGAGGAGGCAGGGCAGGAATTCTTAGTCTGGTCTCATGGCTGCCAGCGCCAGGCCAACAGGGGTTGGGAGGGGGGCATCTAGTTGAAAGGAGGCAATGCATGGTTGCAAGATGTTTTATTGTAGAAAGGAGAGAGAAGAGATAGTAAAGTAGAGGCCGGTCATCTCATCTCCACATGGCCATGCCGGCCATCTCCACACGGCCATGCCGGCCATCTCCACACGGCCATGCTGGCCATGTGGCGAGAGGGGAAAGGGAGAAGGAAAAAGTAAAGATAAGAAGAGAAGAGTCTAAGAGGGAAGAGAGAGAAGAAGAGGAAGAGAAGAAGAGAGAAAGGGGGTGGCAAACCACCCCTTATATGGTGGGCTGGGTTATCTGTGGGGTGGGGCATACCTGGCTGTGGTCAGATGACTGGGGGTGGAGTTCAGCCAGAATGCTGGGAGCTTGAGGCATTGTCTATGTGATTGGTAGCACAGGCTAAAGGAGTTAGAGGACTTGTGGAACCAGCTATCTGCGACTGGGAGTGTGGCTTTTATTGTTCTGTCCCTTGTAGAAACTCCTACTGGGTGGTCGGAATTAAGCCTCGCTCAACCTAGAACACAGACTGCTTTTCACGGTCCCATACTTCAATAGTTTAGAAAACTCATATGTCTGTGCATTCCGCCGACTGGGGGTCTGTTACTACAGCACAGCTCCCCAAGGTACCGTGCCCCTTCTGGGAAGAATAACAGCAGGCCATAAACTGCTTGGAGAAAGGACTCTATCAAAACAGGACTGGAGAAAAGGTTCTGCCTTTCCAGTAGGTGTCTTATATGTCAGGGTGTGAATCTTGATATAAGTAGGACAGGCCGTGTTCAACTGTTACACTGGAGGACGAAGGATGAGAATATCCCTTCCTGGTTGCTTACCATTTAAAGTATCATGAAATGGCACTATGCATAAAAGTCATCATAAGGCCTCCAGTGATCATGGAGCGCTCTCATAACGATATTGATACATTTATTCTTTTGTGGAATCCAAATTTATTAAGTAGCTCACTGGATATCACGGGCACACCAGAGAGCCAGGCCGATGAGGTTATTCTGACATTGTAGACACGTAAACAGGTAGGCATTAAATACAAATGATCTGGAACGTGTGTGCTAAGTGAATAATTTGTAATCTAAAAGACTGGTCTAGAGGCAAGCTACTTTCACAGTGTGGTGAGGCTGAAGCTGAAGGTAGAGGCATAGGAAAGAGCCAGGCAGTCACAAAGCTTCAGGAAGGGCCTGTTTTGAGTTTCAGGCCATGGGAGCCAAGGATAAAGTCCCCAGGGCAGGCAAGAGCCTGGCATGTTACAGCCTGAAAGCACACAGAAGCTAGACCACATAGGGACCTGCTAGCCTTCTGAGGCGGGGGGCTTCTTGCTAGTGAGAGGTGCAGAAGAAACCCTTGAAAAGAAGACAGTGTGAGGTTTCCACATAAAATACCAGCCTAGAAGGGCTCAGGTGAAGCAGGCCTTTAAAAAGCAACCCTTGTAGAGTCTGGGCAAGAGAGGGTGCTGCTGGAGAAAAATCCTCAAGAAATCACAGCTTTTACTGTAGTAGACAGAGGACACCAAGAAACAAAGATGGCCTGTCATCGGTTGGGGCCCGCTTCATTGAACTTCCTCTTTGCATCTGCACGGGAAAGGCTGGGTTCCAGTGCTCACATTAATCAAGCCTGCTGCCTTCCCTTAGCTGCTGCACTGGGTTGTTTTCAACAACAAAGGCCTGCAGATCTTCCACTCCCCAGCCATTAACCCTTCCCTTCCATCTCTGGCTTGATCTGACTACAATAAACCAAAGCTCGATAGATAACTTGGAGGAATGACTCCACACCTATTTTTAATGATAGATGGTAAGATGGTAGATTTGGGGAGTGTTGTGGATGGTCCTGGTGCTGTTTTTATTTGATGCTAATTGTGCTTTCCCAGGAGGGGCTTCAGACAAGGAGTGAATCACTGTACTCAGGTGACTTCTTGTGAACCTTCTCCCCACTTTAACTTGTAAAATAAAGGCTGGAACTAGTGATTGGGGAGTGGAAGGGAAGGTGGAGCTGAAAAATTTGGGGGAGAAGGAGGAGACAGAGAGAGAGAAGACAGGAAAAGAAGGAAGGAAGATGGCAGAAGAATAGGACGATTCAGATTCTGCCTGGCTTTAAATAGCCACAGGTCGCTATGAATATCATATAAGGGATGGATAATTGCAGGACAATTTGTCTTATCTAGGTGGGCAATTTATATCTCTATCAATTGGCTCTGAGTAAACTGTGTGGCCGTCTTGTGAACTGAGAATTTATTGATATATAAATCTGACTGATTAACTATAAGCTTCTAGAGTTTTCTTTTACCGTGTCACTGGGATTTGGGACTGCTGACCACAGCGGGTGGATGGCTGGGAATGTGAGCAGAATCCGCAGCAAGATAACCATGATCGGTCGCGAGACTGCTGGAGCAGAGAGTAGCCGGGTATAATGTGGGATGGGGCCACTTTTTAATATTTCCTGCAACAGGGGAGTG
>JADRCD010226082.1:6754-24550 GCA_019843815.1 Montemys delectorum
CACAGAGACACAGAACAAGGTCAGACCAAGTTAGTCCAGGACACAGAGATGGCATCGCTAAACTGAGTCCTGATCTGGAGGGTTTTTCAGATGGGGGATGGGGAAGAGGGGAAGGAAGGAGAAGGGGTGGCCTTGCAAGCAACAAAATGAACAGAAGTGTTGCTGCTGGGTGGTTTAGAAATATCCATGTAAGCCATGTTTGATAACTTTATTATTTTTAATTCAAACTGATGAAAAATTGAAGGGAAATGAGATGTTCTGTGAGATTTCACCCAATACTGAATAGATCGTGGGGACTCTGATTGCTAAATAAGTTATGGGTGACTTTGGGGAAAGGAGGTTCCTCAGTTAAACTGCCGCCACTCTACTTCTGAAAGGTAGTGTGTCTGGTGTAGAGGCCTTGAGGGGGGCTTCTATAGGAGTACCTGTAGATGAGATATTTTGCAAAAGGCACTGTATGGTGTGAACTGTATTCAGTTGGGAACGTTGATCCAGCAAATAAAACAAACAAACAAACAAACATCAAAAGTAGAAACGTTCCAAACTGCATTCTGAAAGAGTTTTGTGTGTATGTGGTGTGCATGCATGCTTTGGCGTATGTGCCTGTGAATGCACTACACTACACACACATACACACACACACACACACACACACACACACACACACACACACACACTACAACAGTTTGTGAACTGAATTGGAAATCTGGAGAAAAGTCACCACCATTAACAGTTTTGGTGCCTTTCTCTCCTCATGGTGCTGAATATCTTATATGAAGATTCTATTTTCAATACTGAGATCATTTTAGATAATGAACACTGAACTTCGAATATCTGTATTTACCATGACATGTGCCAGTGGATAGGGACATTTGAACTTAATAGCCTCTTCATGAAATTTAGAGGAATTTCATGTGCACACAAAAGAGCTTGTGGGTTGAATGCAATTGCTTTTGTTTTGTCATCTAGGCTTCCTTCAGGATTCTGGACTGTCAGCCATCTTGAAGCTTGGATGGAAGAATGGACACCCACCTGGGCCTCTTGTTAGCCAAGCTTTTGGTACCAGAGACCAAAGATCCAGCTACCTCGAGTCTGCTAGTTTCTTTGTATATGCCAGCATGCCTGGTGCTTCAGATCTTTGTAGAATGGCCTCTTTGCTTGGTACAACTATTTTTCTACTCTCATTTTTTGGATAATATCTTGGGTCTCAACCTCAATGTCCCATTCAAGGGATAGCTTGCTTAACCCTCTCAGACTACCTAAATTCTGTCTCTCCTCCCTTCTTCCTTCTGATGGCATCCTGCTCTCATTTTTTCCATTTTTGTTTTTTGTTTTTGTTTTTAATCTGTTTTCTCTTCCACCAGGGTATAATGTCAGTGGCAATGTCTGCTTGGCTCACTGTGGCTTCCCTAGCACCTAACAGAAGATTTGCTATATAGATGATCAGAAGGTACTTGCTGAATGAACAATTTACTTAGACTGGGTTAGTTGATTTGAGGGCTATTTTCTTCGAGAGATAGAAAGGACTTAGGGACTTTAGAAGAAAGATTTTAGAAAGTTTTATCTCACTCCCGAAGTCACTAGATCCACACTAACTGATAGCACTTGAGTTATTTTTATTCTGTTCCATGAATAACCCAGGGCTTATTTATGCTTCTGTCATTGGCTTTTGATTTGTGTCCAGCTTCATTTTAGAACAAATACTGCAGCTATGAGCATTCACATACAACCGTGTGTGCATTTGCAACGGTTACCCTGAAGCCTGGGAACAGAATGGCTGGGCGAGAAGATGTGAGTATCCTTACATGTATGAGGCAATGCCAGTTTCTTTCCCAGAGTGGCAATTCTAGTTGTCACTCCCAGAAGCCTCACATGAGCCTTCCCATTGCTCTACTTCCTTGGCAACATTTGATTTTATCAGATTTCTTAACATCTGCTAATCTTGTGGGTGCAAAACAGTGGTTTCAATTTCACAAATCTAATCTGTTTAGATCAGAGGTTGTAAACCAGCTGTGCATGCTGGAGAAGATCTGCTGTCTAGATGCCAAACACAGATGTGTATTGTTTGACCTGAAGGGTGACTTTGTTTTTTGAGCTGAAAAATTGTGTTAGTGGCCAACACTTAAAGATAGGAAGATTTAGAGTTTGTATTTCTGTGTTTTCTTGGGGGAAGCAGAGTCAAATTAAAGGGTTCTTATTTACACATGGCAACTGCTGTCTGTAACTAAGGAACATCTAACTGTGCCTGTTGGGCAGGGCATGTATTGGAATCAGCCACAGTCCCTCAACCAAGCTATGCCTTTTGCTTCTTTCTCTCTTTCTTTCTTTCTTTCTTTCTTTCTTTCTTTCTTTCTTTCTTTCTTTCTTTCTTTCTTTTTCGAGACAGGGTTTCTCTGTGTAGCCTTGGCTGTCCTGGAACTCACTCTGTAGACCAGGCTTGCCTCGAACTCAGAAATCTGCCTGCATCTGCCTCCCAAGTGCTGGGATTAAAGGTGTGCGCCACCACTGCCCGGCGCCTTTTGCTTATTTCAACATCTCAACTCTGACAGGCTTTGTAGTCATCTACCTTGCTTTGAGTATTTATGAAACAGAAAAAACACAGGAATAGTCCAGTGGGAGATGGATCTCTATCCTAGGTATGGACATGGGATAAATGGGGGAAATGTCATTAAGCTCAGTCATTTGAGCCTAAAACATGTCCCTAGTCCTTCCTCAGCCATGACTTCTTCTAACTTTTGATGTCTGCACCTGGTCTTTGATACTGCACATTTATATGTGTGGCTTTTGGTTGTTCATTTATTTGTTTTTTTTTTTTTTGGTCCTTCATAATCCCTGTGGGTGGTGGGTGGTGGGTGGTGGTTTGAATAGCTTTGGCTTCCATAGTTTCATGTGTTTGAATGCTTGGTTACAAGGAATGGCATTATTAGGAGGTATTGCCTTATTGGAGTAGGTGTGGCCTTGTTGGAAGAAGTGCAACACTGGGTAGGCAGGCTTTGAGATCTCCTATGCTTAAGTTCTGCCTGGTGTGGAATCATAGCCTCCTCTTGGCTGCCTGCAAAGGACAGTCCCCTTCTGCTGCCTGTGGATCAAGATGTAGAACTCTCAGCTCTTCCAGCACCATGTCCGCCTGCAGGTTGCCATGTTTCCTGACACGATGATAATGGACTGAATCTCTGAAGCTGTAAGCCAGCCCCACTTAAATGTTTTCTTTCATAAGAGTTCCCTTGGTTATAATGTCTCTTTGCAGCAATAAAACCCTAACTAAGACAGACGGTGTTCTGAATGTGGGAATTCATTCATTCATTCATTCAATGAACATTTACTGAAAGATCATACTCCAGATATTACAAATAGCACAAACATGTGAGGTGACATTATGACCTCCAATGATCTGACAGAAGTCTGGAGATAAGAACCACATTGGGTCATTATTCTTCCAAATAACTTGTATATAGAGAATGCTTCCTTTGGGCCAGGTACTGTACAAGAAGCTGCACAGCAAAAACCAGAAAAATGTTCTGGTCCCCATGTTAATTATGGTTTAGCAAGGATACAGATGTTCAGTGGCCCATGGATCCAGGGGTTTTATACTTGGATGGGCAAGATAAGACTTAGATGAAGTGTGAAAGAAGAGGAGAAGCTGATCAGCAAAGAAGGAAATGGACAGGAATATTTTGCATCTCCACACAGAAGAATCAGTATATGTGAATGCTTCCAGAGGGCAGGGCCAACTCACGGTCTTGGAAGCAGAGGCAGAGAAGGAGGAACTAAGAATGAATATATGCAGGAAAAGATGCAGGTATGGTCCAAGTCCCCCCAAAGACAAGTGTTTGTCTGTTGAAATACAGGTGTAGGTAATTGAAGCAAGTAGTTGTTGAGCCAAATCAATGTGCCCAACAGTGGAGGTGTGGATGACCCTTCTAGGAATGTACCAGCTCACAGAGAAGATGCCTCATGGGCAGGTTGTCTTTTAACAAGACAGGGGATAGTGACAGTTGAACATCTCAGAGAGCCGGAAATACCAACTTTAAAGCTGTAGCAATATAGGACAAATCCTGTAAGCCTGGAGACTTAATAAAAATGGATGGCTCTCCTCCCTTAAACTGGAGAAGGGATGGCCTCTCCCAAGCTTCCACCATTCCTGAAAAGAGAAAAATTGCTACCTGTAGAGGATTAGCTGAAGTAGGTCCATAATGAAGTAGCCCCGAGTCATTAGCAGCACTTGGCACTTGACTGAAGGCATCAAGTCTTATTTCCTTGGCTCTCCTCTCACTTGCGCATCCTGAAGGCTTCCCAGCAGACAATCCTAATGAGGACATTATCCCTGCAGTGTCCGCTGCTCTAAGGCTACGGTCCACACTGACTGCCTGACTGCCGCTCTTTCCCGGCACACAACCAAATTCTAAAACATCCTTAGGGGCGCCTCCTTTTTGACCCAGTGGCCCTTAACCCTGGAGTTTTGTTGCTCACGGAGTTTATTCTAATAGATTCCTGGAAACCATTGCTAGGAAGCGTGAGATTTCCTTGTTGCCCTGTGGCCAAGTGTTTGTTTGTTTCTTTCTTTGTTTTGTTATTGTCAATTCATCAGGAATCAAGGGGAAGAGCCTCCTGGTGCCCTAAAGCTTGCTATGATCTGTGTCTCTTTGGGCCTTCACTTTTTGCAGATGGGTGTCTCCTACAAAACCATGAGGATGCTAGACCATAAAGCTACATTCTTTTGCTGAACCACCCAGAACTTTCTGATTACTTTCTACATTTTGCTCTCTACATTCGTTTGTCTATATTGCCTGCAGCAGATTTTTCTCCTTAGTGTCTTAGTGCTTCTTGGTACTTAGCCAATAACTATTTGCAGAATGTATTGGCGACGTACCCAACTCAAGGACAATTCAATGAAAAAAGATTTTCATCCTTCTTTGCTTACTCCTGTCATACTGAGTCAACTGATAGAATCATAAAGAAAGACTAGGAAATATTTTTTGAGCCAGATTAAGTAAAGATAGACTGGAAGGGGCTATATCAAACTGATTAAGAGCATAAACTTTATAATCAGTCATCTAAGTTATTAGCCGAGGACATGGGCAAGTTCTGTAATTTTTCCATTTGTAAAACATGGCTTAGAATAATAGTTACCCAACTAACTGTAGTTGAACGGAATAAGATAATGCATTGGCACAGGGCTGACCAACAGCCAGACCACAGACAAGACTATGGACAGTCAAACGATCTGTGGATACTGAGGTTTGAATTGGGCAAAGAAGTAGATTGCTTTATTGCCACTTAAACTCAGCTTCCAAATGCAAGACATTTCAGGACCCAAGGTGAGCATAGCTAGAACAAGACGCAAGCTGTGAAGACTATTAATTAAAGGAACAGTCGACACTCAGAAGGCCACACTGTATATTGATCCAATGCAGCTGTTCCTCCTCCACCTGTCTTTCCCCCATATTCATAAGGAAAAGTTTTGTAAACATTCTATATGATGGGATCGTAGATGTGTAGTTGTCTGTCTTCAGTACCACCCATTGAATCCTTGAGCTTCTCTTGTGTGGAAGTGAGACTTCATCTGATAGACCACTGTATCTTTCAGCTGGAATTTACTATAATTGTTTGCTATTTGTTATCATTGCATTCTTTTAGTTCAGTTTATGCATATCAATGCAAATATATGTGTCCATGTACATGCCTGCAGAGGGCAGAGGAGGTTGTCAGATAACCTCATCTACCACTCTCTTTATTATTCCCCCAAGGAAGGGTCTTCTGTGAACCTGCAGCTTATTATTTTGATTGGATGGCCCAAGATCCCATGATCTGCCTCTCTGCTTCCAAGCGCTGTGGTTACAGGTACATGTAACCATGCTTAGCCTTTTATGGGAGTGCTAGGAATTCAAACTCAGATCTCACGTTTGGACAGGAAGTGCTTTTCCCATCCCTGCTGCTTATTCCTATAATGACATTTTAAGTTAATGTTTAATCTTGTAAAGTTTCCATTTTAAATTCGGTTTAGTAAAATCAGAAAAACCTTAATTAAAAATGAGGCAAATAACAAGAAGTAAGGCTGTATTAGTCAGCTTTCTGTTGGTATGACAAATTATCTGAGAATAATCACCTTAAAGGGGAGGAATGAATCATTTTGGACATGGCTCAGGAGTATGCATTCATGGTCATTAGTTTCTGATACCTATGGGTCTGTGGTAAGGTAACACATAATGGCAGAAGAATTTAATGGGAGACACTGTTGTTGCCAGTAAATGAGCAATGTCAGCAGCTGGGGAACAAAACTTCAACAAGCTCTTAAGGACATTTAAGATCCATGCCATCAGCATTAAGAAAATTGTCATGGACTACACAAGGCTGTTAGAATCTGTGAGCCAATGGTTAGAGGTGGCCATGTTCTGCATACATTGATTTTGCCTATAAGTAGCTATGCAGCCCTAGAAATTCAATTGTCTGCCTGTGAACTGAATGAATCCAGTTGGAATGTTCTGACATTTGATTAGGCCAAGTGTTGCCCTTGATGGTGATGTTTGGGGGATTGATTTAGCTCCTCAGGACCTGGTTCATAGAGAGGTGGGCAATGTTGAGGGTGAACTCATGTGTAGTGCCAGGGACATGCCACAAAATGTAATCATTCTCTGGCTATTACTATTTATAATCTCAGCTCCAAGCTGCCTTCCTCTACAATGAACATGTCCATTTAAAACACATGGATTTGAATTTGGCTAGTGACTGCCAGCAATGTGTGGTCATTGCAGATGTCTTTCTTTCTCCTCATTTCCTTTTCTTATGACCTTGGAGAAATAAATGTTTCACCCCTCTTAAAGAAATGCTTTCAGTAAGTCTGCTCTCTATTCTATGTCTCTTCTGCCAATAGCCATCACTTACTAAGCTCTTAGGATGCACCAAGGACTCTGCAGAGACCTTTAAGCATATTGCATTGTTTAGTCTGGCAACCATTGGAAGAGGGAGGTATTACTGTTATAACCTTACTCCACAATGAGACAAGTAAAGTCCCACGGACGGCGTGACTTCTGTGAGGTCACATAGCCTGTGAGGGGTGGAAATAAAATTCAAGCACAGATCTCTTAGATTCCAAAGTTTACAATAAAAAAGTATTTAGTTTATATGAGGAGCACCTTTCATGACTTTCTAAAAATAATACGGCAAAAATAAAGGGTATAAGGGACAAAACCTATGAATTTCTTTTTAAAATTTGAATGTATTTCAGATACTTTGAAAGGGCAGGGTACAATTAGGCTATGAAGATGGTAACTGCATTGGTCACACTAATGCATGAAAATGGTCACAGAAAAGGATGCTTATGTAGACTTGAGCCAGGGCCATCAGGCTCTGCCAAAACATTCTTAACACTGACTCTTTTTTATGCAAATAACCTTCTTGATATATGGGTTTCTACAGAGAAATCAGAAAGTCTTGTAGAATGTCAGCTTGTATAAATTCTTGGGGAGTTCAGCTGTGGCTAGACGTGTGGGACAGGCTGTAAACAAAAGATTCCTGAGTTAACCAGGTTGAATGAAAAAGCTTGAGACTAGGGTTACAGATCAGTGCCTAAAACACTTGCATAAGCCTGAGGGCCTGAATTCAGATCACCAGAAAACTCAAGCTCACCCTGATGGCTTATGTCTTATCTTAGTTTGGGGTTTCATTGCTGTGCAGAGACACCATGACCAAGGCACCTTTATAAAGGAAGACATTTAATTGGAGATGGCTTACAGTTTCAGAAGATTAGTCCATTATCATCAGGGTGGGAAGCCTGGTGGCATCCAGGCATGTTGCTGGAATGCTATATTGGTAAAGAAGGCGCTAAGAGTTCTCCATCATGATCCAAAGGCAGCAAGAGGTGACTGCGTTGTACTGGCCAGATTTGAGCATATGTGAGACCTCAATGCCTGCTTCCATTCTTCCTCAAATCCTTCCAATGTCTTGGCTGATTGACTGGTTGGAATGAGGTTCCAGGGGACTTGAACGGGTCTGCATCCCAGGGCTGGAACCCTGAACACGTTTTCCTGGTAGGTATCCATCTACAGTCAATGTGCAATGTCGAGGCATAGCAACAGGCTTTCACAACTGTGCAGGCTTCATAGTCATCTTGTAGACAGGACAGAGCAAATAACACTGATCTTAACAAGCCGATTTGGGGCATTTCAAGTGCCAGTCTTGTTATTTACAATGGAAATTTGGCCATGTCACTGAGTTTTGTTTTGTTTGTTTGTTTTTTAGGACCATGTTGTGGGCTTCATGGTGTCCTGTGTCCAGTCGGCCACAAGGCTGGGGCTGCTTGTGGAGGCAGTCCGTGGAAGTTTGACTGCTCATTCCCCACGCTGTCGGAAGGCAGGGCCAAAGGGAAAAGGGCAGGAGGAGAGAGCTCTGGGTGGGTCCCTCGGGGATGAAAATGTCCTAGGCTTTTTCAGTGGGTGGCTTGGTTTGGTGGAGACCTTGGCTGAGAGCGTAGGGAGGAGGCCTCCTGCAGGAGATGAGACAAAGCTCTTTAGAGGAAGGCCTGCTCCATTGTTCCCCACAGTAATGAGAAGAGGTCCCGATGAGAAGAGGTAGTCCATGGTTTTAAAGTATTTATTGTCATGGCAAAGAGTTGTGATGAATGAAACCGTGCCCCACTTTCTCAGGGCAGGCCCGAGGGTAAGCACCTTTTGCAGGGAGGGGTGTCTGGGAAGGAGAGCTTAATTGGCTAACTCCTTCAGACCTTTAGGTGCCTCATTAAAATGGAGATCTGTCTGGAGACTACGTGATCTGTGGTCACGTCCTCTACCTGCGGAGGGGCCTGGAGCGTTGCCCTTACGTGACTGGTGGCCACAGAATTATGGAGAACTGAGGCCTCGTGTCAGGAGCTTGGTGTCTAAGGAGCATGGCAAACACCTATGGTTCTTTGCAGAGTCAGCTGCTGGGTCTCCAGGGTTTTAAACCTAGCTCAACCAGAAACCATGCCCATACCATGTCTCTTCTTTTGTAAGGTGGAGATGGCCATGTGACCACCATGATGAAAAGGCCTGAGTACTCATCAATAGCATGGAAATACAGTGACTTGGGCATTGTAAGCACTTAGCACTGAGCCTGCCATAGAGACAGCTTTGAACAACTAGGAATTAGCAGAGTTGAGGCTCTATCTCAGGTCACCTCAACTTCAGGTCTCTCTTATTTTATAGTTTACGATAGAGCGTAAGGCATCCATTTTATTTCATTTTTCTATTGTTTATCTGGTCTCTGTAGGTATGTAAATATAGATAACTATATATTTTTTGTTTTGTCTTTCATATAAATTAATACCTTTTTTAATAACAGAGAAAGTAGTGAGACATCAGGAATTACACTCAACAGTAAATTGTAAATCATAATACAATTTTTTGTGTGTCTGAATGTGCATGCTTGTGGGGTAGTGAGTGTGTACATGTGCACACTTATGCATGTGTATACGGAGGTCAGACATCAATGCTGAGTGTCCTTCATCACCATACATCTTATTTTTAGAGACAAGGTCACTTACTGAACCAAGAGTTAGCTAGTTTGGCTAGGTTGGATGGCCTGTGAGCCTCAGGGATCCTCTGGTCTCAATCTTTCCCAACACACTACACTTGGCTTTTTATGAGTGCCAGGAATCATACTCATGTCATTATGCCTTTGTGACAAGCATTCTACCAACTGAGCAATGTTCCTAGCTCCACAAGGTTTTCTGAACACATACTCATGAAATCTTTATCCTTTGAGTCACTGGTATCACTATTTCTATTCAAGATAAAACTTGTTAGTAATTTATACAAAATCACAAATGATTAAGACATTCACACCACTGTCACGATGTCCCTTGATTTCTCAGGGGTCTTTTCCTAGTCTTACCTGTCAAGGTAACTGTCCCATCCTTTGTCACCTCTCAGATCTCCACTCAGATGTTACCTTGTCTTTTCCCTAGTCCCCTACTGACTTCAGTCATCCCCCTTCCTATCCCCAAGTAGCTAGTTTACTGTATTTGTTTTTGAGGTGAGTGGTGGGGGGAGTGACTCTTTGTCTCATATGTTTTTCCCTCATCAGACTATGATTGACAGAGATGCAGTGCCCTCCTGGCATATGTTCCTCTCTCTCTCTCTCACTCCCCTTTCTGGCTGAAAAGAGCAAATAGGCAGTTTAGTTTGGGTATTGACCCTGCTGGACTCAAGAGTTGCTGCTCTAAGTCCTCATATCACATTTTCAGGCAGGTAACATTTTATCTACTTAAACTCAGGGGAGGAGGGGGGGTCAGAGCAGGTGGAGATCTTGCTTCAGATTACAGGGCAGGTAAGTAACCCTGAGGACTGATAGCCTATGTCAGAGTTTCCTTGGGCACCAATGACAGGCAAAGGTTCTGCAAACCCCCAGAGAGCCAGAGACTAGGGACTGGGACAGACAGCTGTGACTAGCTGGCTAGCAATTAGAGGAGCAATCATCAGAAATCAAGTCTCCCTGACTAATGAGGTGCCTGAAATTGAGATGTCATTTATAATCACTTCCCTCCTAGCCGACTGAGATCTAAATTCCAGCACGTTAAGGAATCTTTATTTTATTTTATTTTCCCTTTTTTGGTCAGGGAAATTGAAACACTCAGATGGCTTAAAGCACACTTTATCATCTGGGAGAAAGTTAAAATAAGATTCTATATTAATTTTTTAATGGTCTGTTTTTGGAACTTACAGATCTTGCTGGAACAGATGTGGTACAAGAATGGACAGGTTCTAGTGTCCCGTTAAAGGCTGGGATGCCTCAGAAGCTGTAAAAATAAAATTCTAAACACAATTTCAGCCTGGCAGAGGCTGGGTAACCATTCTGGATTGGACAAAAATATCTAACTGGCTGAAGGACAGAGGGCCAGAGCTTTCCAATTGGTGAGGTTCTTCTGTGGAGATAAAATGGAATCATGAGATTGTCATTAGTTGTAATTATAGGAATGATTTCTTTGTGTCTGCCTCTCTTTGCTGAAGCTGTTGCCTGGGCTGCTGCTGGTGGAACATATTCCTTAGGCTAGAAAGTGCCCTGGTAAGTTTGCCTGAGCTCTCTCAAGATCTACTTTTGTCCTTTGGACAAAACATTAATTCCTTGTGGGATTATTCATCTCAACTACCCCCTTTCCTCTCAAGCCATTTGGCTTTTCTGGTGGTTGCAGAAGAAGTGAATTGTGGGCTACAGGTACATTCTAACTTCATTGTTGGTGGAAGGACACTACTCACCTAAGTAAGGTGCAGACTCCAGCAGTAGCCAGCGAGACCCAGTAGATATTCATTCTTTTGGGAAGATGGTTAATACAAATCCACTTTTCATGCTCTGGGCTTATCCTGTGGCTACCTTTTTACTCATTTCCAGATATGATGTTTTAGTATAAGACAAAATTACTGCTGGTTGGGCTCTCCTTATTTGGAAACCCCAAATACAAACTACTCCAAAATTGTAGCTTTGAAAATATATGAAACGTTGTAGTACTGACATGATGCTACACACAGATACTGCCACACATTCAGGGTAGATGATGCCTTAGAGTTGAGTTCAATCACACATAAGTATGGAGGTATCTAATGAAACCCAATACTTTGCATGCTAATCTAGGAAATTTAAAAATAGAAAAAAAACCCCACAGTAGATGTATTAAAGTTCAATGTGTCCAGAGTTTGCTGCATGTGCAAAGATACTATTGGAAAAAGATATTGTATGAAGGAATGGAGACAGGAGCTGCAAGATTTCATGGTCATGTTTGGCAACATAGTTTGAGGTCATTCTTGGCTATGTGAGACTCTGTGTCAAAGTATATATAGTTTAAAATTACTTTTAGGCTATATAAATGTACATATAAATATTTGTTTTAAAAAATTTAGACTTGCCTTACCTTATTTTCTGTTACAGTGATAAAATGCTCTGAGAAAAGCAATCTGAAGAAGAAAGGGTTTGTCTGGTTCACCAGGGTACAGCCCATCATGGAACAGAAGTCAAGACACCAGGAGGTTGAAGCTGCTAGTCACAGTATGTAGAAGAAAACAGCTAGGAACACGTGCATGTGGGAGTTTGTATCCGTTTCCCAGCTCTTAGGTAACCCAGGATTCCATCTATGAAAAGGTGCTATGTACACAGTGGTTAGGTCTTCCCATCTTTATCAGCAGAATCAAGCCAATCCTCTGACAAGCATGCCTGATGGTTGATCATTTGGGGGTTTGGTGATATTGACAATTAACATTAACCATCACAGATCCCATCACTAAGTTCTCAAACTGGAGAATTTCCATCATCCAAATCCCTGTTCATTCCCAGTATTTCAGGATCGGGGCTATTCCACATTGCCAGTATATCTAAACAGCACAGTGGCTTTACTCCTATATTTCTTGTCAGATTGCTTTATTCCATTAATCAATCTCCACTCTTTGGCGAAAATACCCACCACTCCATTTGGTAAATGCATTTTTTTTCAAAGGCATGTAGAAAACCATAAGCAACATCAGACCTGCATGTGGAAAATTCTAGAAGCACTTTGCTCTAAGCACACTAGTGTTCTTTTCCTCATTCTGGTTTCTATTGGAGGTCTGGTAACACAGGCAACAGGGCTAAAGCATAGTTACAGCTTACCTTGGAGGCCCTCCCCGCCAAAAGGCAAGGCGATCTCTCGAGACTTTTACTCTGTAGAAATGATACTAGGAATGGTTTGTAACAATTACATAGCAATCTCTCCATGTCAGTCGATCAAGCCACAACCCTCTATTGCATGCAAATTGAGTTGCTAGTTGTTTAAACCACTGGGAAAAGAACATGGAAATTGTAACTGACCACAGCCTTCTCCTATGATGTTTCTATTGACATGGGAAGCTTGAGTGTTGAATGCTGTATGGGCTGGTACTACACTTACTTGGGCATTCTGGGAATTAGAGAAGAGAAATGGAAACTTGAGAAGGGAGATAGATCAGGCCTGAATTCTCCAGTGTTGTCTAGGCCAGTAGATCAGTCACAGAAAGCTCCTCTACAGCTACTGAGCCAAAACTCAGGGAATATGGCCCAGTGAGGCCAAGTTAACAAATCCACTATTGATCTTGATCTGGGCTAAAGTTAGAGAACTTAATCTTAGGGCAGAGAGAACTTCCTAATAGCAAAATGAGCTGCCCTGGCCAGCATTTATCATATGCTTATATGCAAATAAGACTGCTCGAAGAGGAAACAATGGAACTGAACATCGGCATCCCCTGTGCTGCTTAGCTCAGTTGCTATAACGAAATTGCCGAGAAGGTTAACTTATAAAGAGTAAACGATAGCTTTACAAGTTCCAGTCCAGGACCAGATGGGCCATTACATTTGGTCCTCTTAGGAAGGAGGTACAGGTTGGCATGGAGGGATTGCACGGTCCCACAAAATGGCATAACCACCAGGCAGGCAGCAAGCAAGCCACAGCAAAAAGGAGAGAAAAACAAAGAGGGGGTTAGGTGCCCCCATTCCATTTAATGGCATATACTTAGATTACTTAGAGTCTCCTAAATGTCTTTTCTTTTAGAACTTTCAGCACCTCCTCAGTAGCTAGTGATCCCCTGAGGACCAAGCCTTTAATGCACAGGTCTTTAGGGATGTAAAACTAAACTATAGCATTCAGCTTATTTAACCATGAAATACTTTTATAATTGTGAGCCACAGATACCGATGGGAGTCTGTAAAATGCACACAATTGTATTAAATAGATTGCAAGAGACACTTCCAAATGAAATGATTCCTGCCAGAGGTTCTGAAGAATGGCTTCCACATTTTATAATATTCACATGAAACAAATTAGAGTAATAAGATCACTTTAATTTATTAATGAACTAATGTGAATATTAGGAACATAAATATCCTCCCCTCTTCCAACATGGTAACATATCAAGGATGAGAAAAATCAATTGCTGTAGTTTTCCTTCTGGTCCTGTTTGGTGTGGTCTAGAAAAAAAGCAATGGAGGGGAAATGGGGAACAGCTAAAGCATTTAAGTCTCCCCCATCCTTCTCACTTTTTTTCCTCCTCGTTGGTCTCCTGGTTTTTGTGCAATGCTCCAGCCTTGCTTCCAGGGTCTGCATATTGTTTGTCCCTATGTCTTTCTCCATCCTACCCTTCTCATTCGTTTTCTACATTGTCTCTCCCAGGAGGGTTTCCTGGTCCCTCGCCCCTCATTAGTGTTCTCTTCCCCAAGAGAAAAATGCACCTCATATGCCTATCCAGATGGAATAGCAGCTGCTAATGACTTACTGGCTTGCTTCTTAGATACCCATTTGCTTTTTTCTCAGGAGCCTTCTAAAGTGTGTGTGTGTGTGTGTGTGTGTGTGTGTGTGTGTGTGTGTGTGTGTATGTGTGTATGTGTGTTTAGAAGTCTGCCCTGAAGAAAATTCCTCATTCAAATCCAGTATTTTTCATAATATATTATTACCCAGAGTGCTTTACTCTACAGTTCCATGTGCCTCTGGAACTAACTTTGAAGAAGAGAGTCAAGCAGACTGGGAATAAGTGATATGGTCTAGGGATGACAACAGAGGATGTTCTCGTTGGGTTCCTGTTGCTCAGCTATATTTCAGCCAACATTTATCTTTGGGGTGGGAAATCTAATGATTCCTTTAGATTTCTAATTGTAGGTAAAGAGAAGAGGAAGACAGATGAAGGAATGACAAGAAGACTAACGGTGTTCTCCCCAAAACTACCAAGTATTAATGGAGGCCTGACTGTGGTCACTTATTATCCAACGTGATATCATCTATGGTGGAGATTAGCATGCGCTAGAAGCTGCCTGCTGGTTTTCTTGGATAATTTAAAAATAAGTAAAACTCAGAGGGCCCATTCTTTCTTGCTATTAATTTGAAAGAAGGCAGATGGTGCCCAATAACCTGATTTGAATAAAGTGCCTTCTTTTTCTTCTAAGCACTTGCCATGAAATCTTAAGTGATGGCATGTCAGGTGCTACAGACTGAGTTCTGGGATACTAAGGAAAGGAAGTGATCAGCTTCCCTTGAGAAAGGGAATCTTGAGGGATGAGATAGGCTGGCTTTGATCTGTTGAGCCTGAAGAGCAAAATGTAGCAGAATGGGATGGGTTGCCAGGGAAGAGACATTTTCCAAGGAGCTCTAGTCAGTTGTTCATTTTTGAGGAACAACTATGTCTCACCTACTATCACCTGCTCATCACTCTTAAGTGCTTGAAAGGGAGTTTAATAGATGCTGGATGTCAGTGATGCCAGCCTGTTTTGGGTGGAAAGGACAACCATGGTGAAGAGAAAAGAAATAATGAACAATGGGGATAAACATGACTTCCCATCAAGATACAAAGATGGAGACCTAGGGACCAAGTTTTGTCCTGATTCTGATACTACATCACTGAGGAAAGTCCTGTAAGTCAACAAATGAAATATGGTACCACACTGCTCTAAAGACTTAGCTCCTTCACTGGGAACCATAATCTAAGACTCCAGGCATTCTCTTGCTATTTCCACAAATGTCAACAAACTTGTTCCTTGCTTGTGTCCTTCATGAATGGTTTATTGATTTTTCTAATTCTGTTGATTTTTTAAAATGTCAAAATTAAGTGGCTGAACTGGAAGATCGATAAGGTTCTTTCAGCCTTAAAATTCTATGATATATTCTACAATGTTGAGTAGGGACAAGTATTGTTTTGTCGGTACAGAACATCAGGATCCCCGAGCTGGCCTCTCGGTGGTGGGAATGGGGTTGTCTGAAGGGAAATCAGTCCTGGAGAAGAACTCATTGTACACATGCACTTTTGCTCCAGTAATTAGCAACTACTGTGGAACATTCTACCTCTTTATGATCCATCCCCAAGTCTTTTCACCTCTTCCTGATTCCCAGCCACATAAAGATGAACAATTGTATTTTACACTTTGGACAGTGTCAAGGATGAGACCCCACTGCAGGGCAGCCTTAAGGAAAACCATTCTTGGGATGTTTGCAGAAACAATTAAGAACAAGACTCTTTGAAGCCACTAAAACACAAGCATGAACTCCAAGTTGTGGGTGTGGATGTGGTTCCTGATGGGTGTCTCAGCCAGAGAATTAAGTCAACATAGAAGAAACAAAACAAAAATTGAAGAGAATTGAATTCTTGGTGAATCTTGCCCGAAGGTAGATTTAGATTTACCCATGGACTTTTCTGTCCAGTGAAGCAAGGCATTGACTCTTTGATTTTGTTGTTAAATTTTCACTTCCATGAGAGATAATCCCACTGACAACCTCCATGGTATTCGGGTATCGCTCTGGGAGAGGAAGTGAACCTTATAATGAGTAGACACGGTGGATGACAACATCTAGTGAACTGAGCTGGCATAGTGGAAGACAGTATCTAGTCAAGTGGGTTTGGATATACCCAATGGGCTAAGGAGAGAAGGCTTTGGCAACATGCTTTGTTATAGTGACAGTACTACTATCCTCTATATGCCTAGTCATGGTGCCTGTATGGAAGAGTAGGGACTTGACATCAGAGTCACTAACAACTCAGAATCTAGAGTTGGCCCAAATCTACTGTTATGAGTCTGGTAAAGGAGCCTGGAATTTTCTCTCTCAAAAGATTACAAGGTATTTAGTTACTTTTCATAACTGCAATCAAGATGACCGAGAATGCTACTCAGGAAAGGAGAAATATTTATTTTGCATTATGGTTTCCGGGGGTTCAATCCAGGGTTGCTTGTTGAGCAGGTCATTGCAGTAGGTGCAGTTTGCCAAAGAGGAGGCTTTTTACCTCATTGTAGATGAGGAGCAGAGAAAAAGAGGCAACCTGGATTAGGTCTCACCTCCAAAGTCTTATCCCTAGTGATTTACTTTGTCTAACTAGTTCTGACCACCTAAAGTTTCCAGAAGTTCCCGAATCACATCACTAGCTGCAGACCAAGCATCCAACACAATGAGCCTAGAGGGAACACTTCACACTCAGAGCATCACAACAAGGAATATATTAAAGCTAAGGCCTACTGTGGTGGTAACAAGAGCTCTAACTTTGACATTGGAAATTGAATGTAGTCTCTGTCCCTTATTCCTTGCATAACCTTGGGCTAGTGACTTAACCTCTTTTAGCTTCAGCTTTCTAATTCATGCAGGGTTAAAAATGTCTCATAGGCTCATGAGAATAAATGAGAGAAATCTACATATAAAGTATGTAGATTTTTTTTACAGTGATTAAAGAACCTCTGTTATCATTAAAGCCTACAATTATAAAACAATGAATGGAGAGGACCTTATGTACCTCAAAGGCCACAATCGATGCTGGGATCATGAGCTTTACAGAAAGATGACAGAGTGTGAATATACCTGGTGGTTAATATTGGAGGCTCTACGAGCTGGGGATGTAACTCAGTAGTCGTGTGGCCTAGCATGAACAACGCCTTAGGTTCATTCTCCAGCCCTGGGAGTCGATCAGTTAATCAATCAACCAACCTATCGACAGGTCAACAAAATAGTTGGTGTATGTAGAGCCTCACTTCCTGAATCTAGTTCTACCTGTGTCATTGGCTAGCTTTATAGCTTCCTGCCTTGTGGAGTATTTTTCTCAGCTGTAAAGTAGGATTCATATTGATACTTCACGCTTAGCTTTCTATTTGTTTTTTAAATGAATCTGATAATGAGTACAAGGGAAATACACAGTACTTACTAGTTTCATTATATCCATTGCCCTGTTTTCTAATTATGTTAGTGATTTTCCCTTGGGCTTTACTTCTGCATAGCTTTAATCCTCTGAGATACTCTCCCAGGACTGCCCAACCTTTGTGTGTGTGTGTGTGTGTGTGTGTGTGTGTGTGTGTGTGTGT
>JADRCD010226084.1:0-28616 GCA_019843815.1 Montemys delectorum
CTACTGGATCAATTTTCTTCTTGCTGCCTACGGATCAAGATGTGGAACTCTCAGCTACCTTGCCAGCACCATACCTGCCTTACACTGCCATGCTTCCCTCCATGATGGTAATGAATTAAACCTATGAACTGTAAGCCAGCCCCAATTAAATGTTTTCCTTTATTATAGTTGCTGTGGTCATGGTGTCTCTTCAGAGAAATAGAACACTTAAAGAGTGTTTGTGGAACACTCTGTTCTCATCAATATGTTTCTTCAGATTCAATCTTTTGAATTTTGAAAGCTAGATCTCTAGGGTTGTTCTTGTTAGTAAATACTACAGGTATCAATGAATGCCCTGGGTTTTGCTGTTCAAGTGGAACCAGGAGATTTGTTAAGCTCTAACTTTCCTGCCTTTCTGAAGACAATGTGAGCTGAACTCATGCAGTTGTGTGATGTGAAGAACCTTCTATCAGTCAACTAAGAAAGATGGGCTGATAAACTCTAATGAGCGCTTTCTTTCAGAGTCAGGGCTGAGCCTGCAGGTTTTACATCCACCATTTTCCACACAGTGCTGACTCTGTGCCAGGCACAAGAGGGCCCACCTTCAGAAGCAGGCAAGAGTAGGGAACAGTGCCATATTCCTGGGACTCTATCTGGTTTTGGATTAGGCACACCTTCCTTCTAATTACACACTTCCCCTGCATGTAGTATGCACACATCCCTCCCTTCCCCAAGCAATGCATCTAACAACCCCTGACTTGCGTCTGCATGGGGGCTGCAGGTGTACCCCTTCCAAACAATAGGATACCTTTCTCCCTTCCTAACAACAATGAAACAGTTTCTGTTAAAATATTTTCTAGATGCATCTGGCTATGAAGGGGAGATAGGCCAGTTCAGGCTGAATCCACTTTGGATTCCTGTATAGTCAGGCAAAACTGGGGACTCAAGTGTTCTTTTAGGGAGAAGCACCTTTTCCCCACGTAATCCCTATGCACAATTGTGTGTGTCTATGATTAAAACCTGATGCAATATGGGAAAGGACACAAAAAACTTAACCTTTCAGTCAAAACAGAGAACCCCTTTACTATGCCCGTTAGTCAGCAAACCCTTCCTCTTGAGCCCCATAAAGGGAAACTCCAAATAATAAATAACTGGCACCGTTTAATCCTAACAGTGCAGTCTTCCCTGATCTGTATATCACTTGTCTCTAGACAAAGCTTTCTTGTTACTTTTGCCAATCTGGTTCAGCCCTTACTTTCTTCACTTCTTTGGCGAAGAGGCCAAGAACCTAGAACCCCGAGTGCTGGTTACACTGTGACGTACTTCATCGGTCTCTCCTTGATGTGAGCTGCATGACCTCATAGAGGATGTGAGGTCACAGCCTCTGTGTCATGAGACTGGCTAAGCCCCTCCACTGGTTTTGGCTTCGTTTTCCTTTTCCTTTCCAAGAAGTGCCTCTGGGGCCCCTTTCAAGTCTACAGTTTTCTAACACTCACTAGAAGATGTGTTTGGGCTTGGGAAGCAGCCTGCCTTGGAGGTTTGGGTCTTGACTTATTCTGTTTGAAGCCTGACCTAATTTATTGGTCCTGGTAATGATGCTGAAAACATAACCCAGAAAGCATTGACTGAAATTCCATTTTCAAGGCCAAATGTGGGGCTTAAATAAGATTCAGTCTCATGGAGCAAACACGGAAGAGTAGAACCAGATAGGGTTTCTCCTGTCTTTGGGTCCCAGAGGACATTGTAAACAGCAGGGTCTCCCTTCAACCATATGGGCTTCTGGCTTAGAGAGCCAAATAGGCTCAGAATAGAGAAACCAGTTGCCTGAATCAGGGATGCCTACTTGCTGTGATGTTAGCTTATTCTCTCAGCTGACTATAGTTGGGAGACCAGGCAAAGATGGGGAAGATTAATCATACTCAGAGGCTCTCAGATTGGAGCGGGTTGGCCCGGTGTCTCATGTCCCAGCTTAGGGACCGTTGGGACTACAGCGCTAGCTGAGTGCGGATGTGAGGCTTTTCCTGGAGCAGGGACAGTGCAGAGGATGCTGGCACAGGGATAGACAGCAGGTTAGCTCCCTTCAGAGCTCTGCCAGTTTTTCTAGGCACTATAAACAGCCTCAACTCGCCTCTGCCACCATGCTGTCCTTACGGGAGACAGCCTCAGCTTCTCTAGTGACATTCTGTCTTCACCCCAACTCTTAGCATCCGTCTTGTGGAAGGACAGTGCAGTGGGGTGAAAGAGTTGCCACTTTCGGACCCAGCCTTGGTTCTATTGCTCACGACAACAGGAGTTTTTATGCATTTATTGGCCATGCCATGCTTCTGTTTACCACTTTTGAGATGGGCACAGTCATGGCAAACAGAGCATTACTGAGAGAATTGGATGGGGGCACAAAGGGTTTATTCAGTGAATCAAAACACCAGCAACAAAACATACACTCACAAAGTGATGTTACTCCTTTCTTCCTGTCCTATTGATCATGTTTTATATTTCTTGTGCCTTAGAATTTGGACACACACACACACACACACACACACACACACACACACACACAGACCTAGGATCAACCTTAGCTCTTTGAAAGTACCTGGACTGAGTTGCTGTGCAGCCTGGGGGAACATGACACCTCTCAGGCATTACTGCACAGGATTTTTCTACCCTCAGCCTAGAGATGTTGCTGTTCCCACTTCCTTGGATCGGATATCCAAAGCAGCCCATTGTTAGCATTTTAGTCAGTCATACAGCAGGTGATTCATCAAAATTTTTGCACTGGATCCCATCCATGTTCTCAGATATCCTCACTGGTACTTTGACAGGAAGAGAGGCCTCTTCTGGGCTTGAAGAGAAAGAGATGGATGAAGATATATATGTATATACATATATATATATCTTATGTATATATCTATGTATATACACATATATGTACACACACACACACATATATATATATATATCTGTGGGTGTGGGTGTATATACGTATATACATATACATTTTTTTCCAAATGAATTGACAAAGAACATTGGCCAAGAAAGGCACATCCTTGGGCACTCCAGCTGGGAACCAGAAAGACCCGAGAGACTGTTTGCTGGGTTTCTCATTCCCTTTTAGCAATGCTGAGGTGGAAAGACAGGTAGTCAGGCTGAGAAGCACTTTGTGACTAAAATTCAAGACATTGGCTTATTCTAAGGTGATGACATAAAGAGAATTGTGCCCATCTGTGGGGCTGGTGTTTGTGGCTGCAAAGGGATGTTGGGAGTCTTCTCTTGCTTCTCCCTCTTAGTTGTATTTCACAAAGACTCCCAAGCTGTGTCTTTTCGGGTTACCCCAGAAAGCATCGTGGACAGCTCATGTGTGGCTCTAGGCTTCCGGCATGTGTCTTTGCTTTCTAGTGTGTTCTTTGGCCCACGGAGGCTTAATCTCACACAGAGGAGGCAGGGTCACAAAGTTAATGGTGCTATTTCCATCTTCTGCATAGAAGGGCAGCAGTCAGTAGCTTGGATGGCCACCGATGGGTCAGTTCTGAAGTAGTCCCCCTTGGTTCTTTGAGTGTCTCCTGCGTAAGGAGACCCAGCATTCACAGTGACCACACACTTAGCATGTCCTCTGGCTACTTTCCCCCACTCCTCCTCTATGCTTACTCTACAACATAAATCAGCTGGACCCAAACCCTGTGGGAGAGACTGGTTCTGTGGGGAAGTGTATACATCTCTCCAGGCTCATCTGGCTCAAGGGAGTTTTACATCATCATGTGTACATATGTTATGTGAGGTATAGCAGATAGTATTCTCTGGGGGATACATTATGGAGTTCTCTATAATTTCACTGTGGGGGCAGTTTCTCTCCTGGAATGAATGAATGAATATATATTCATTATATATATATTCCTGTCTTTATATATAGATCTATATAAATTATATATAAATATAAATAATATAAAAATACATGAATAAATAGGAATAATATAAAATATAAATAAATATAAGTAATATATAAAAATTAAATGTCTCTCTCTCTCTCTCTCTATATATATATATATATATATATAAATTATAGTTGCAGACAGTACTTCTTATGCTTTACTTTTTAGTAAAAAAGGTTAAAACCCCATTTTTTTTTAAAGGAAAGAGATATGACATGTCACACATTTTAAGGATTTCTATTGTCACACATGAAACATTCACTTTAGGTGTGTATGTGTGTGTGTGTGTGTGTGTTTTCACATGGTGGTGAAATGCAGTTCTCAACATGTATGTATGGGGAAGGTGTTAGAAGTCACTTCCAGTAGACCACTGTGTTCTGTGTTGATGTAGGGTTCATCCTTTCCTTTCCCTATGGTAACAGATGTCCACATTCCTTTCAAAGAGAGAGTAGAGCAGATGTCCCTCATTGTATGCAGTCCTGGCTATCATTCTCAATGACCATGATGGGTTAGTCAGGTAGATTTTTCAGGGGACTTCAGCTTTGGGTGGAGAAGTAAGAAACCTGAAAATGGCTGAAGATGTTTCACTCCAAAGGGCCATTGGGAAGACACTGTGTCTAGGAAATACATGCTCTTGCATGCTTGAATTTCTTGATTTTCTTGTCTTCTAAGACCTGGCTGTTTAGCTATTGGGTTGGTTCTGATAAATACCTGTGACTGTTCCCCCCCGCCCCCTGCTTTTTCCTTCCTCCTCTCACTCCTCCCTTTCAGTATCTGTGGCTAGAAACCAAGAATTTGGTTTTGAAAGTTTTAGAGTTACCTGACGCCAATCCTAATACTTCTTGGCTATCTGACTGTGGACCATCATCTATCTCCAAAGTGTCAGGTTTCTGTCTTAGAAGATGAAGCTTGCTCACTGTCAGAATGAAGGTCTCAATTGATGTGTATATGGTCGCTGTTCTACTTTTGTTGGTTTAGGCAGGGCTATTACGGGTCAGATCTTATTTCTGTTTTAACTAGTGATGTTTCCAATCTATTAATTATGTTGCAAATGAAGAACAATGCACAGTTTCACACCTAAAATCTAGCTGCAACATGGTTTTTGGTTGATGCTATTAAATTTCTGATTAATAATTACAGAAATGATTAATAATCAGAAATTTAATGTGAAAAATTTCCATGTCCAGGTATTAGGAAAGGAAGAATATATAATAATGAAATCACGATACATATAAAACATCGATTAATTGGATATCACCAACATTAAAAACATGCTTTGGGAAAGACAGTGTAAAGAAAAAGATAAAATTATAGAATAAGAGAAATACTACAGAGCAGATTAGTGGGAGCCACATATCCAGCAAAAGGTTTATATCAAGACTATATAAAAATTTCTTTTTTCCTCTTTTTAAAGTCAGGGTTTATCTGTGTAGGCCTGGCTGTCCCGGAACTCAATCTGTCCAGGCTGGCCTCAAACTTAGAGATTTGCCGGCCACTGCCTCCTGAGTGCTGAGATTAAAGGCGTGCACCACCACCCAGCTGAAATATATGAAATGTTCAAAGCTCAGGAAAGATACACTTTAGTTTAAAGATGGATGAAAGATTTTGAAATTTTTTCCAAGAGCATCTGGAGGACAAAACGACACATAAAAAGGTGCTCACTGTGATTCTTTATTAAGAAAAAGCACATCAAATCACAATGGAATAAACATACGTTCCTAGCAGGATGGCTAAAGTAAACAATGACAGGATGGAGAACAGGTAGAACTCTTGTATGTTTCTGATAAGAATAAAGTGTGCTTCAAGGTCACTGGGAGATTTTTTTTTTTTTGATAATTTCTTAGAAAGTTAAGCATCATCTTACTCCATCACTCAACAATCCCACAACTTGATATTTACCCTGGAAAAGTCATT
This sequence comes from Montemys delectorum, assembly GCA_019843815.1. Lineage (NCBI taxonomy): Eukaryota > Metazoa > Chordata > Mammalia > Rodentia > Muridae > Montemys > Montemys delectorum. The sequence continues at coordinate 5,817 of JADRCD010226084.1, forward strand.
TGTGTTCACACAAAACCTGCACCTGATGCTGTCTTTCTAACAGCTCTAGTTACAGTCATCCCACACTGGAACAGCTAAAGGTCTACAGCAGGTAAGTTATTGACAAGGCACACCCACCCAGTGCAATGCTACTCACTCAGACAAAAAAAGCATAGTTTTATGGTGCATGCAATGAACTTGGAGAAACCTCAAAGGCCTTGTGACAAGTTTCAGAAGCCTGCCTGGCTTGGAGAATCCCTTAGTCTTGCTGGCTTGTCAGTCCAGCTGAAGAGGCAAGCTCTAGGTTCAGGGAGAGACCTTGTCTCAAAAAATAAGGTGCGTGTGACTTGATGAAGACACCTAACAATAACCTTTGACCTCCACATGTGCAATGACATCCACACACATGTGCAATGACACCTACACACCCACATTGCAATCACACACATGTACAATGAAACCCACATGAGCAAAGACACCTACATCCATGTGCAATCACACATACTCACACATACATCCACATGTTCAATCACACATCCATGTGCAATCACACATACACACCCAACACACACACAGGAAAACTGTGTCAAATGTTTACATAGTATATGTAAACATTAAAGTTTAGGAATTAAGGCACAGTGGGGGTTTGACTGTAAAGAGAGAGAATCCTTTGGGGGTGACAAGACAGTTGAGTTCTGATTACAATGGTGGCTGTATCAATCTATACATGTGTCAACATGTATAGAACATTACATCAAATCATCACTTTCCTTCATGATACTTTAAAAGCCTCTTCTCATTTGAAGTGTGGTTGAGGTCGCCTTATTTTGGAATCCTGCAGACCTGCCCCATCTAACACAGTAATACAAGGTACTTAAGCCAGATCTATGCCAGCTGAGACACAACTTAAGTGCAGTGTACACACCAGATTTTAAATTTGAAGGCTTAGGGTGAAAAGGTGAATGTAAAATATCTCAGCAATAATGTGTGTGTTGGTTAATAAGACATGATTGGAGTTAATTTTACTCTTTTGTTTCTCTTTTGTTTATTCTTTTGTTTGCTAAGGCACATGGTTACAAGAAAACTGTGATTGCAATATACAGCTCGACATATATTTTTATTGAATGCTGTTGCTTAAGTTGCCACCATCAGGGAGGAATGTGGAGTTCTAGAATATTCTTTCTGCAGGGCACCATCAGATGTATCACTGATATCATTCAGGAGTCAATAAGCCCTGTATCTGGAGGTTGCTTGCTTTCTCCTGGTCTGTTACATCTACCTGCTTTATCTACCATTTGGTTGGCTTTCTGCAATCTTCAGGGGTCACAGGGGTAGCAGGTACAGCAGTGGGTTGCTGTGAGACTGGCTAGGATGGAAGCTAGGTGTGTGAGGGTGCCTGACTGTAAGACTGGCTAGGATGGAAGCTAGGTGTGTGAGGGTGCCTGACTGTGAGGCTGGCTAGATGGAATCTAGGTGTGTGAGGGCGCCTAGCCTCATTTAGATCTGGACTAGTTTCATTTACTGAGATCTGAATTTGAGTGCTACTTCAGACAGCTCTGGATCTTTCTTAACCCCAGGTTTTTATACACAAAGTGAAATGGGTCTCTCTCTCTCTCTCTCTCTCTCTCTCTCTCTCTCTCTCTCTCTCTCTCTCTCTCTGTGTGTGTGTGTGTGTGTGTGTGTCTATCTGTCTGTCTGTCTTTTACTCTTATTGAGTGTTTTGTCCCTAGAACAAGCAGGAAAGAAGTATTGGAGGCACTCAATAAGCCTTTAGGAAATACTTTTGCTATTTCTAGTGCCAGAGTTGCTATCTCCTCTCCTCTCCTCTCCTCTCCTCTCCCCCCCTCTCCTCTCCTCTCCTCTCCTCTCCTCTCCTCTCCTCTCCTTCCCCTTTCCCTCCTCTCTTTCCCCTTCCCTTTTTTCTTCCCCTCCCCTCTCTATTCTCCTGTCTCCCTCTCCTTTTCTCTCCCTTCCACTCTCCCTCACTCCATAGGCATCCTGCCCAACTCTTCTCCCTGATTCAGCATGGAGAAATGCCAAGGCAAGCATTTATACAAAGCATGAAGCTGCCTGTCAGCAAACACCCACTCCTGTGTCACTTCTCCCCACCCCCACCCCACCCCCCTGTGTATAAGAGACTTGCCCGGACTCCCCATGTGTATGAGATGGGTCTGGGCTCCATGTAAGGCTCTGAACCCTGTTTCACTCCCCAGCCTGACTCATACACTGCTGCACGAAAACTTCAGAGCTGTGTTCCCTATTGGTGCCATTCAGAGAATCGGAAGCTCCCCTAAAAGGCTACCAACAGCCCTCCCACCATCAACAGGGGTTGTGGCAATTTTCCTGGATCAAAGTTACAAAAGCCTGGGCTTCCAGCATGGAGTCCATGTAAAGGCTACTCTTTTCATTTACTCTCCTCTGCCTTTAGCTCTGATGTGCTTTTATTAAATAATTCTTGTTGCTTGCTTCCTGCAGCCCAGTGTTGGCATCAAATGTTAGGTAGGTACAGAGAAAATGAATACTTTTCCAGACTTAACAGCTCCATAGGTTTTCATCAAAGGAATCTATTAAGTGCTTGTCTGGGCATGGCATTCTCTGAGGCTCTGCAGAAGGGATGTTAAACAGACTCGAACGGCCTCTTAGAGCTTGTTCATAATGGTGGCCACTGTGGCTACGTGGTAGGGTTGTCTTGATCACCAGTAGGACTTTGAAAAGAACAAGTCCCTGTCATAGGCCAAGTCCAGAGGGCCAAGGTTTGAAGACCTCAGAAGCAGGCCAAGGGCACGATCTCCAGCCATCTGAAGCGGCTTCTTCAGAGGCATGGCAATGTGGCATGGTGGTCAAACATGTGTGTTTCAGAACTGAGCAGTCTATCTGCAGCAGAGCTCTTTTGTATAGGGTCGTCTTGGGTGAATAATGTATTGAGGCCTCAGTTTCTCATTTAATAATCTACTTCACAGATGGTACTGTACCCACCATTCATTGATCTGTTTGTTTGAGCTAGATCATAGGATTTTTGAATTGAATTAGTAACAACGCCACCACAAAACAAAATTGTTCTTCCCTTTCCATGATAAGGAAACTGAGGCTTAGAGAGGATGGCAGATATGCCCATGTTGATACAACATATGTAGGAAAGGACATTCAATTCCAGCAATCTGCCCCTTGTACCCAGACTCTCCCTAAGCCTGTTCTCAAAGACAGGGAAAGGGGATGGAGTCCTGGAGGTGGGGTGTAGGCAGCAGGGATTCCTTCTCTTAGAAGCAGGGGAATTATTGCAGGCGAGACTGTATGAGCCCAAACCTGTAACCCTAGAGTTTGTTCCACTGCCCTACCTGTACATGTACAAGACTTCAGACTCAAGCTAAGTTCTTCTTTTGTGTAGATACAATCCAGAGTCTCTCCCTCCCTGCCTGTCTCTCTTTCTTGTCTGCTTTGCTTTCTTATTTAAAAATTTTTACTTTATTTTATGTATATATGTGTGAATGTGTGCATGTATGTATGCATGTGTGTGTGTGTGTGTGCATGTGTGTGTGTGTATGTGTGTGTGTGTGTGTGTGTGTGTGTTATGTGTATGTGAATACAGATTCCTATGGAAGTCAGAAGAGGCATCAAATCCCTTGGACTGATTTATAGGCAGTTGTTAGCAGCCTGGTATAGGGGCTGTGAACTAAATTTCATCTTCTTCAAGAGCTTTAGTGCTCTTAGCCACTGAGCCTTCTCTTCAGAACTTCTTTGTTTTCTTGAGAAAAGGTCTTACTATATAGCCCAGGCTGGCCTAGACATCCCAGTCCTCCTGCCCCACCTCCCACTATTGGAATGACAGGTATGTGCTGCTATGCCCAGCTTTTCCTGACTGAGAAGTAGTTGCTCACTCACTCACGTGTGTGTCTTTTCATGTATACAGTCATATGTCACTTCACCATAGAGGGAAGTCACAGGAACTCCTTTGCTAAGTAGTGCTGTTGTGTGAACATTCTGGAATAGGCTCACAAAACCTTGATGGGAAAGTCTAGCATATGCTATATCCATAACCTATATTCTATTATTTCTTGGCTGGAAGCTGGCTGACAGGTTTTGAATATTCTAAACAATTGTAGAACGTATTTGTGTGTTAAAACAGATGTAAACATAGGAAAGATCTATTTATAATACAAGGAACTTTTCAGCCTTTTTATAGCCTCATGGGATTATGGCCATATGTGTGTCATGGATGGTAATATTACCCTATGTCACAAGATTCTTACATTAGGAATGGCATCTGCATATGGATGTGCTTTGAAAACTGGCATTGACTTAACCCTGGTGATTCTGGGAAATGAGTGTCCAGACAGCTTTATAGTCTTTGTTATCTCTTTTATTTACTTAAAGTCTTTATAGTCTTTGTTATGGCTACACTAAGGTCACCTGAACTTACAGAGCTTCTCCAAGTGCAGAGAATCACTGTCCTTAGGAGGCTGGGACTAGGGGGTTCCATTAAGCATTCCAAATACTTGGATTTATTGACTAAAGCTCCTATGACTTTCTAGTCATTTGATACTGGGAAAATTAGTTAATGTTTTTAAGCTAGTTTGGTTGTCTTTAAAATACATACTTAATACATATAGTTTATGATTAAGGGTTTTAAGGAATAATAAGAAACCATCCAGCCTGGAGTCTAGTATGTACTGTCTCTTACTAGATATTAACCATTGTTATAATATGTCTTACATATTATATAATATATCTTGTATAATATGTCTAATATAAGAAAAGTAGCCAACATTGATGTTTGTCATGTACTCTATTAAGGTCTATGTATGTTTTAATTTACTTAAAATCTTTGTAGTTTTATGTGGTAGGTGCTTTTATAGTCATTGTATGGATGACAACATTGAGGCTTGGAAGGGCTTATGATGTGGGCTCTGAGTGTCCAGGGTCTGAGCTCCATCTAACAATAGAGCTTTACTCTATTGCAGCATGCACAGTGTCCTGCAGCTGAGAGCTGGGTCTGTCATCATTGAGGACACATAGTTTTCTCTTAAGATCCCAAATATTGGATTGATATTGGTTGCCTGGAGCATCATAATGGGATGATTTCCAAGCCAGAGCTTGGACTCAGGGAGCAAAGAATGGTGTGATTAATTAGTGACACTTGCCATGGGCAAGAGAGTTGGTGTTGTCAGCACAGTATATTCAGTAACCCTATCCTACGCCATGCCTAGAGCACAGTGGACTTAGTCAGTTTAGTCACAGAGAAAGAACATCACAACTGAACAGCTAAGCAATTGTCTGTTTTTCCCTATCTTTCAGTATGTTTCCTATTTTAAAGCCATACCAGTGTTATAGCAGCATACACCCCTTGTTCAGTTACCTTTTCTTTCTGGAGATTAATATTGAGTATCTATCTGCCTATCTATCTATCTATCTATCTATCTATCTATCTATCTATCTACCTACCTATGTATCTATGTATCCATCTGTCCATCCATCCATCCATCCATCCATCCATCCATCCATCCATCCATCCATTCATCCATCCATCCATCCATCCATCCATCCATCTCCTAACTGCAATCCCTCTGGCAGACATGCATTTAATTGTTAAACAGTAAAAATATTAATGGCAACAAATGTTCAATTTATCCCACCCACATGCTGTCACAGCTAGGAGACAGAAAGAAGTTGGGATGGTGATGGTGGTGTGTCACAACCATGATGGTAAGGAGATTCTGATTGAAGAGTTCACCATCAGCTGACCCAGGGAAGTTAGCCACAGGAGGACTCAGCTGTACCATGCCCCACTGGTGGAATTTTTTGCAGGGAAATGTTGAGAGGTTTTCCTCTGGACAGGAAGTTCTTAGATTTTGTTTTTTTCCATGGTCAGCCTCCCTTCTTGACTTTTCATTTTCTGTGTTCATCTCATTCCATCTTCATACTCTTCATTCTTTCTCAAGTCTTGCTGCCAATAATTCTAAATTTAATTCTATAATTGGGAGTCAAAATGACAACTAGAATCTTAGAATCTGGATGATAAATCAGTGTCCTGATCTAGGCTAGCTGGGACCAATGGCTTGGGGCTATTAAAACCCCTGAGTTGAGAAGGGCTGTGGTGAACTTTGTTTAAAAGTGTTGGGATCGATTAGTGATGCCTGCTCTGAATGTGGGTAGGAGACAGGCTTCTATTGACTCTTGTCTAAGTGGAAAGTTCATCCTGTTTTCATGCCTTTGGTTTTGGTGAGTGGGTTCAGGATTTACTTCCAGTTTCAACCCTATGCTTTTTTTTTTTTCTTTTTTTTTTTTTTTTTCTAAATGTGAACCCTGGATGTGTCACAGTCTAAGTGTCCCAGGGCTGTTTTCTGTCTGAATGAAACATGAATTAAAATAATCTTTATGAAGTGGTTGTAAATATTGCAGGCACGAAGACTGTGTAGCCAATCACTCATCCTATAAGGCCTCGTTGAGCTTTGTTTGTGTGCTGGAATAGCATGAGGTGCTGGGGGTATAGTGGGGAATAATACAGATATTGTCCACTCAGAGCTCAGAGTCTGGTGGGGCATGTGCATTCATTTTCTGTTGTCACCTAACAAGTGCTGACAAATTTAGAGGCTTTAAAGAGTGATGTTCTCTCTCTTTTTTGCCTGGCTTAGTTGATGTGTTAGTGTTCTCAGTGCTCTGACTAGATACTTGATGAGAATTAACTTAAGGGAGGGTGTTTACTCCAGTTGGTGGCTTAGAAAGCATGGTGGCAGCAATGAGAGGCAACCCATCACACCGTGCCTGCACCTGAGAAACAAAGAAATGGAAGCTGGCTCTCAACACACTTTTTCCCTTTCCCTCGCTATTCAGCTAGCTCACGGGATGCTGTTGTTGGTATTTAGCGTGACTCTTTGCTCTTCAGCTAAGTCTCCCTGGAAATACCCTTATAGACAAACCCAGGGGTGTGTTTCTATGGTGATTTCAAATCCAATCAAGTTGACAATGATGATTAACTGCCACAACTTGCTTCCTACTAAGAGTGTGAGAAGGTTGCAGGCAAGATGCCTACTGATCTGTGCTCTCATTTGAAAGTTTGCCTGGAGGAAAGTTGGCTTTGAACCCCATTTAGCTTGCTGACAGCATTCTCTTTCTTACAGTTGTAAGACTGTGGCCCTGAATTCACTCTTACATTCTTGAAGGTTGCTGGAATCCCTCCTCCCAGCTCCCCCTGCGAGCTCTATGCTCTATGGACTTTTCCAGTATGCCTTAAAAAAAAAAAAAAGAAAAGAAAAGAAAAAAAAAACTCTAGCTGGCAATGGGGGAGGTTATCTCCCTTGTCTGTCAAAATAATATGTGATAGAGTATAAGTGTTGAGGGTGACATTCTCTCACCTTGTTGATTAGAAGCAGGTCACAGGCCTTGCTCATTCTCAAGTGGAAGTGACTGGGCAACACCTGAACAATCACTGGGGCTACTTAGGGTCTCCCCCACAGGATGAGTTGACAAGCAAATATAATACTGTTGTAAACTGCCATGATCAGAAAGACTCAGAAACAGGGTAACGTGTATTGGAGTTGCATGATCAGTCTTGAGAATACCAGAGGAGAGGATGTCCTAGAGAAAAATAACGTGTACACAGAAACCTTAAGGATAGGCGTAACTAGTTTCTATCCAGATGTTAGTTTTTGTTATTTTTATTACCATATGGCACTCAGAATGAGAAAAAAAATCATTAGATAAAAACTTCTCATTCCTGACTGCAAGGGTATTCCTATTCCTGCTATAGAGACTTCCCTTTAAAGTCAGCTTCTGGTCTGAGGGTTGGGAGTAAGACAAAGACCAAGCCTGTGGGCGTGCTGATGGGTGAGAGTGAAATTTTAGGGATGTCTCTGTCAAGTCGGTGTTGGTTCATATCGTATGCTCCTTTGAGGGAGGAAAGCTGGTGGTGATTGTTGGACAGAGTGGGAAATCCTCCATCTGCTTCAGATGGAGCCTGTGGTTGAACATATAGATTTCCTTCTCCGAGTGGATGTTTAAGAGCAGTAATAGTTATCACTCAAGGTCATGTTACAATTTGTCGAGCTTTTAATAGGAGCTATTTGCAGTTTCTAGGAGTATCGTGTCATGTTTTGAGCATCTGCTGTGTGATGGGCACTCGTTCAATCCCAAGTGCTTGAATATTTCCTCGTCATCTAACAGCTTTAGACCGGATGGCAGAGAAAGGTTGTTTTCCTCTTTCCTCACTGCCTAGTCAATTCTTCCTCTCACGTGCTCTGCCTTGTCCCTTAAAGAAGCTGTTCTCAACTTGTGGGTCATGACCCGCCAGAGGTCGAATATCAGATATCCTGCATATCACATATTTACATTACAATTCACAACAGTAGCAAAACCTCAGTGACAAAATAGTAGTGTTGAATTAATTTCATGGTTGGGAGTCACTACAACACGAGGAACTGTCTTAAAGGGTCCCAGCATTAGGAAGGCTGAGGACCACTGTCTTATGGCTGAGGAAACCTGCCATGGCTGTGGTAGTGTGTGGCATCGATACCACTTTGCTGGTTAACATCAATTGACAAGATGTTGACTTACCCAGGAGACAAATCTCTTGGCATATCTGAGGGACTTTCTGTCCCTTAGGGTGGACAGCACCATTCCCTGGCTGGGATCCTGGTCTAACTTTTTTCTTTGTTTCCTGATGGCAGATGAAACACGATCAATTGCCTCGTGCTTCTTCTGCCTTTCCTGCCGAATGGACTATACCCCCGAACTGTGAGCCAAAATCAACCTTTCCTTTCCTGGGCTGCTTTCATCTGGTATTTTGTCATCGCAATGAGAAAAGAAGCTAACACAACCACATGCTTTAGCACTGAATTTTCTGCCATCTTCTCTCTCTTACGCGTGAGAACTAGAGCGTTTGGTGACACTTCCATCTGCTCTCATTTGCACTTTACCATATGATCTTTTCTCCAGCCAACCTGACGGCATTCAGTTCCATCTCTTCCCAGACTTAATGCCTCCTACTCTCTGCTCACACATCTGGTGCCTATCCCATTGGTAGATTGTTTCCTTCAGAACCCCAGTCTTAAGTGTCTTCTCTGCCTCTCATCATTGAATTAAAAGATTTAAACATTATTCTAAAAAAGTTGCAAATCAATCAATTAAGTAAGTACATAAATAAATAATAAAATCTCACACCAAAATTTACCAAACCCAAAGACTATACAACTGAATAAACTCTTATATATTTTCTCACTCTCTATTTTTGTCTACATTTCCAGTGTCCTAACCTCAATGGTGTTGATTGCAGTGACTGTCTAATTTTATGATCCTTCAATACAACCACTCTCTTGCATGCACCCTCAGAAGATTTCACTTCCTGGTAGGGGGAAGCAGACACCTCAGCTATTGGTACACCCAGATCTCAGCTGTCTCCTCCTCTCCAGTCCTGAGCTGCATGTGTCTGGGGGAATGCAAATGAATGCTGCTGTGTGACACAGATGAGTCGCCCTCCCCACACTTGCAGGAACACACTTGTCTAATCTAGTCCGTCTTCCACACAGTCTTTTCTAGCCCTTCCTTATCTTCCCATACTGCTAATATTCTTCATCAATTGTCCAACTTGACTTCTATTTTAGGAGACAGAAAAAACTCTTAGGAGCTCTCACGACTTCCAGCTCCCCCATTTTTGGGTACACACTCTGCCTTCTCTTGCTGTTACTCTCCTTTTTTTTTTTTAAGATTTATTTTATTTATTTTATGTATATGAGTACACTGTAGCTGTACAGATGGCCATGAGCCATCATGTGGGTGGCTGCTGGGAATTGAACTCAGGACCTCTGCCTGCCCCGCTCGCTCCAGCCCCGCTCGCTCCAGTGTAATTCACTATAGCTGTCTTCAGATGCACCAGAAGAGGGAATCCGATCTCGTTACGGTTGGTTGTGAGCCACCATGTGGTTGCTGGGATCTGAACTCAGGACCTTTGGAAGAGCAGTCAGTGCTCTTAACTGCTGAGCCATCTCTCCAGCCCTTTCCTCTAACTTTCTATGTACCCTTTTGGGAGGGAACTTTTTCCTTGTGCTAAATCTTCTCCTCTCCTTCCTAGCCATCAGAGCATTACTGAGTCTTTGTTTATCCTGTAAACAGTGATCAGTGGCTCCTTCTCATCAGTAGACAGACAAGGTTTCACTTGCCCTCCTTTGGGTCTTTGTGTTTCTGGTTCCCTTTACCTGTCATAGTTCCAGCAAACACCCACATAGCTTATCCCTTAAAGGAGTTTTATTCTTGCACAAATATAGCTTGGCTATGCTACTGAGAATTTCAAATTTTCCTCATTTCTAGTTTCATTTTATTTTTATTATCAGATTTAGTGGGCATTATTCTATCTATCTATCTATCTATCTATCTGTCTGTCTGTCTGTCTGTCTATCTATCTATCTATCTATCTATCTATCTATCTATCTATCTATCTATCTATCTATGTGTGTGTGCGCTTGTGCACACCTGTATATGCCTGCATGGATGCATGTGTACTGTGTGTGTGCTTGGTACTGGAAGATGCCAGAATAGCCTCTGGAACTGGAGTTCGAGAGAGGTGTGAGCTGCATGTGGGTTCTGGGAACCAAAACCCAAATCCTCTGCAAGAGCACTGAGCATCTCTGGAGCCTCAAATTACATGTTATTTTCCTTCATAGTCCTGACCATTGCATGAGAAGCTCCAGACCAATCTTGCTTTTCATTTGTTGCTTTGGTGGTGTGGTTTTTAATTTTTCCCCCCCATTGCTGTGTTCTTAGCATATAGAGTAGTGCCAGACACATAATAAGCCTGCGATGGTTGCTCATTGAAAAAAAATACTTCATGACTTTTCTTTCCCAACATCCCTCCTGGTTTATTGCAGCAGTATGGTCTTCCTCACCAAAAGGAAGAGCCGGTCAGAACATCACCACTTACACCTCTTCCTTCGAATCTTTAGAGCGATGCCTCTCCAAATTTAATGTGCACCGGGAGCGTCAGAGGATCTTGTTGAAGCACAAGTGACAGTTCAGGAGGTCTCTTGTGGGTCTGCATATCTAAGCAGCCCCTAAATGGTGATATACATGCAAAGGATGTAGCCCACACCTGGACAAGGCAGTCTAGTTTGCTCATATTAGATCTCACTTTTCTTTTAAGTGGAGCATAAATATTTACACAACACACTTACATATTTACAGTATAAGCATGGCCCCGAGTTCAAGCCATCCTGTGGTGAGCACCTCTTTAGCCACAGGTTACAGCATTCGCACAGAGAGTTCCATCCATCTTGATGCATACATTTTCCAAGAGGGAATGTGGCTATTAGGCTATTTCATGGTTATTGTCCATGCTTGGGTAGATTTAATTTATTTTGAGTGCATGTGCAGGAATATCATTATTGATGGCAGTATCTCTGCAGTTGGCCATATCATGGTGTGAATCAACCAAAGACAAGTCCTGCCCTTTTCTCTAATTATTGTCCTGTCCATGGTTGAGTCTAGAGAACAGGATGATGGCTGTGGTGATCAAATCAGCAGTTAGTTTAAGAAATCGCAGCAGGGTCCTTCTTACGTAGTTCGTGTGGGTGTTAAAAAAGGGGGCTGTTCAGCTTATCTTTGTCAAAGGTTAGGGGTTTCACTGACATTTTCTCCTAAAAACAGTGAGTAACTCAGTTTTGCAAATTGAGTTAAGGTACCTGATGTTTGATATCGTTGATGATAAAGCTAGTAAGACCTGCAGAGGGAAACAGCATTGAGTGCATTGACTTCACCTAAGGAATGGAGAAAGGCCAAGGCCAGGGGGCTTGGTTCAGTGTGTACCAACATGACTGGCATCTAACATGTATTGAGGCCCAGGGCTAGCTTCTATATACACTCTCTAATTTATTCTCTACAAAAGCAGCCTCTAAAGTTATTGTTTTTATTATCATCCTCATTTCCAGATATGCAAGTAGAAACCTGGAGAGATGAAGCAACATGCTTAGGGTCCCAGAACCATGCTCAAGTATAATTTTCAAAGGTGGGAATCACACCTCTTCTGTAAGTAGAAAAGGATCAATGGCAGAGATTTATTTAACTCATTGATTAATGACAGAACTAGGAAGAAGCTAAAATTGATTCAATGATTATTTACTTATTTCCCCTTTTAAATTGATTGTCCTACTTTATCATTTTAACACATATATTAGTGTGTGTGTGTGTACATGTTATGTGTTCTCATGTATGAATTTGTATGATCACTACCATAGTTGAGACTGAAAACTCTCTTGTCAGCTTACAAAGACTCCATGTTCCATCTTTCTGGTCCTACTCTCCCCATTCCTCCTTTCCTGTTGTCTTACTAGGCTGTAGATCCCTAGCATCCTTCAAAGGCTCACCCATTAACAGCTGGTGGTGCAGCTGGAGATGGCAGAACATTAGTAGGCAGGACATTTGGGGAGGAAGTAGGTCATTGGAAACATGTCTTTAAAAGAGGCATCACCCCTCCCCAAATTCCCACCCTTCCCCTCCCCCGTTTCCCTCTCTCCCCCTCCTCCACTTTCCTCCCTCCCTTGCTCCTCTCTTATTCTTTCCTGGTACCCTGAGGTAAGCATCTTTACTGTATAATATATTATGATGCGGTCTGCCTTGTCATGGGCCCAGTCTGACCAGGACAGGTGGCTACAGTCTAAAACCTCTGAAAACAGAAGCCACAATAAATCTTTTCTCTTTTAAGTTGTTTACTTCAGGTATTTTGCCACAGTGATGGAAAGCTGGTGTATATTGGCCCAATTTGTATTGTTTTGTTGTTTGGCAATATTCTTGTGTTGTGATTTGGGTACCATTTAAGTGTTCATCTATTGAAAGGTGGTCATGTACTGTGGTGCTGTGGGAGCTGATGGGACCCTCAAGAGATGGGGCGCAGTAGGAGGCCATGACCAGCCCCTGACTCTCTGGCTTCCTGCCCTGAGGTGTGATCTTTCAAACATGTGTTCTGTCCATGTGACGCTGTTCATCATAGAGTTTCTATCAGAGCTGAATGGAAGCTTGAGCTGTGCACCTGAGATGCTATCACCGTGATCCAAGTGAACTTTTCTTTATAAGGCACCAACCCTTAGTTATTTTGCTATGGAAATGGAAAATGGACTTGCACAAAATAGAGTCACGTCTGAAAGGTATTTATCCCTTTGTGACTTTGTTTCCCTAGACTTTGGGATTCACCCCAATGTTTAAGTGCATGGGTAGTTACTATTCTACAGCTTAATAACAGTGCATTGAATGTGTAAATGAGTTTTTCTGCCATTCATTCTTCTGCCATTCACTCATCAGTTAATACCCTCCAAATATTTTGTTATTATGAGTAAAGTAGTTGTGGATATTTGTATGTAGACTTTTATTTGAATATATGTTTGTATTTCTCTGGGATAAATATGCAATGATTGAGCTATATAGTAAGTGATTATTTAGTTTCATAAGAAATAGTTCAAGTCTTTAGGATGGTGGCTGTATTATTTGAAGGTATTACCATATGCAAGACCCAGCTTCTCTCTATTTTAGTAGCATTTACTATTATCTTTTTTATTTTATTTTAAATTTTCTAAGAGATGTGTAGGTGTGTGCTTTTATGGATTTTATTTGTGTTTTCTTGTTGGCCAATGATACAACTTTCCCCATGTTTGCTAGCCATCTGTCTCTTTGGAGAAGGATCTGTTCGTGTCTTCTGGTCATTTTAAAATTGGATTGTTTGTTTTCCTGTTGGGTTCTGAGACTTCTTTGTGTATTTTAGATATATGGCACTTGTCAGACATGAGGTTTCCAAATACTTCTCTACCTGTGGGCTCTCTCCCCTCACTGTCTAAACAGTCTTTCATGGCCCGACAAAATTCTCACTTTGGAAAACCCCAACCTTCCCTCAAGTGCGTTGGGCATAACACTCCATAGGCTACTGTTGCAGAGGGCAGGCTGGGTGTTATCCCACTTGGGTGAGCTCACCCAGGTTTGTCATAGCTCACTCACCATGGACTTCACTCCATAGGGACCACTGGTGAATATATTTCAGCACATTGCAAAAATGATCGCCAAGCAAAGAAAAAAGTTTATTACCGACAGAACAATTTCAGGGCAAGACATTGCGGATGCAGAAAATGAGCTCATGTTATAGTCCTCTCCTTAGAACATTCCTAAATGCCCTTTCTTCAATGTAAAGCCTCGTCCACCATTCAAAATGCCAGGAAGCTCTCAAGCTATTTCATCCCAACATGTAGTAATTGACAGACTTACATGTCCAATCAGACAGCCACACCACATGAGCAGGGTTTGACCTCGGAGCAGCTTCAAATGTGAGCAGCCAAATGTGACTTGCCCAATATCGCCAGATGAACATTGGATCTTTTCAGGGAGGGATTGCTCCGCCTGTTTGGGCCTGGGTGGTGCTGCCATGATGATCATAAACTGAAACCTTCTGACTCAGTGCAAGAAAGGAATGGATACGTTCCTCACCTTGTATAAATCTCCACTACAGGGAACAAGATTAAAAGGAAAACAATTATGCAGTAGTCATTTTCATCCAGGGTAACATGAGCCTTTGATTCATTTTGGGAAAAATAGGCAATGCTACCCTGTCTCAGACACTCGCTTGTACATTGTGCAGGCATCCAAGCTTTGCCTGTTATTTTGTCCTAACACATACACTGAGTTATGTTGTCAAGAAGATGGCTTTCCTTGCACATACAACATAAGCTACCTGGTTGGACATGAAGAGTTAAGTAAATTGTGCTAATCTCAGTTTCAGGAACAGACAGAGACTCTCTTCCTTGCTGTTTCTCTATATCCAGATGGTACTCTGTGCCCTGAGCATACCTGCCTGTGGCCCAGAGACAACTGGAGGCCAAGTGCACAGATCTGGTCTCAAGAAAGGTGGGAGATAGGCAAGAGAGGGTAGCAGCCATCAGAGGGAGAGGGACCGTTGCTATCGGTCTTGATGGCTGTCACTCTCCCCTTTAACTGGTGTCTGGCTTGGCAATGGCTTTAAAAATGTGTTGAATGGACACATGAATGAGTGGCTGCAGCATGATCTCTTAGCTATTTACTTGTCATGGAGTTGAAGGACATCAAAAAACAGATTTAGACATCTTCAGGAATGTCTGGCTGGTATACATACTGAGTGGGATGTTTCTAGTGGTAGTATCTACTTGTAATTCAATATAAATTTTTTAAAATACCTGTTTATTTTATATATGTGAATAGACTGTCACTGTCTTCAGACACACCAGAAACATCAGATCCTATTATAGATAATTAGGAGTCACCATCTAGTTGCTGGGGATTGAACACTGGACTTCTGAATGAGCAGTCAGTGTTCTTAACTGCTGAGCCATCTCTTCAGCCCTCAATATTCTTTTTTTTTTTTTTTTTTTTTAGATATTTTCTTTATTTACATGTAAATTTCTCCTTTCCCAGGTTCCCCTCCAAAAAACAAACAAACAAACAAACAAAAACAACAAAAACAAACTCCTTTTGCCTCCCCCCTCCCCATGCCTGCCACCCCACCCTCTCCCACTTATTGGCCCTGGCATTCCCCTACACTGGGGCACAGAACCTTCACTGTAAGGCAAAAGACACTGTCAATAGGACAAAACGGCAACCAACAGATTGGAAAAAGATCTTTACCAACCCTATATCTGATAGAGGGCTAATATCCAATGTATACAAAGAACTCAAGAAGTCAGTCTACAGAGAACCAAATAACCCTATTAAAAAATGGGGCATAGAGTTAAACAAAGAATTCTCTACTGATGAACACCAAATAGCTGAGAAACACCTAAAGAAATGTTCAACATCCTTAGTCATCAGGGAAATGCAAATCAATATTCTTTTTAAAAGATGGTTCTCTTTTCTCTCCTTAACTTCAGAGTGCTTATCCCAGTTTGTCTTGATTCTATTTCTTTCTCTGTATCCTCCTTATTTCTCTCTCATTCATCCTCTTAGGTCATGTACAGTTTCTTCTTCCTCTTTATTTTTTGTTTTTTGTTTTGTTTTTTCGAGACAGGGTTTCTTTGTGTAGCCCTGGCTGTCCTGGAACTCACTCTGTAGACCAGGCTGGCCTTGAACTCAGAAACCCACCTGCCTCTGCCTCCCAAGCGCTGGGATTAAAGGCATGTACTACTACCGCCCGGCTTCTTCCTCTTTCTTATGCATGCTTCAACCACTGCCAAACCCTGGACCAGCCCCTAGGCCTCATAACTTAGCTAAAGTGACACCATCAATGCTCAATGTGTCACCAAGTCAGTAGACAGCAGCCTTTTATTTTAGTGAAATGTACTTCAGCTGCAATTGGAAGAATCACCCATGCTTTGTTACAAGTTCCCTTTTTGTCGAGAAACCATTTGATACTTATTTTACTTCTAACTGTAACTACTCTTTTTCTACCCTTCCCATGATTCTTTGAGTTCTATCCTACAATCACTGGATGGCCATCCCACAATTTCTCTGTCATGAGTACTGCACTTTAGAACATGAACCACTGTAGGATCCAGTCAGGCCATCAAATATTTCCTCTGGCTTCTGTTATATTACGTGTATCACTATTATGTGTATGGGTGTTTTGTCTGGATGTAACCGTGTGTGTCTTGGTTGCTATGGAGGCCAGAAGAGGACTTTGGATCCCATGGAACTGGATTTACAGAGAGTTGTGACCCTCATGAGGGTGGTGGGAATTGAACCTAGGTCCTCTTATTGAACCCAGCTCAATAAGAGTGCTCTTAAGCACGGAGCCATCTCTCTAACCCAGACAATTGACTTTTAAGCTAAAGCTGTCAGAGATCATGTTCTCTGAGCAGAAATCCTGTTTTCAAATTAAATCAAGACAGAAACACAGAATAGAAAGATGGTTACAGTTTGAATATGGAATGTCCCTAGCAGGCTCATGAATCAGGCTTTGGCTGCCAGTTAATGAGTCCTGGCTCAGTGCTCAGCCAGCTAGAAAGTGCTCCTCCCCTAGCTGGTTACAGCCGGACTGCAAGCATTGTGTGTCAGCCAAATGGAGCACATCTGCACTTGGATTTAGCCTCTTGCCTCCTTTGTTATCTCTGGCTTAAGCTGCAGGTTCAGGCTTCTGGACATAGCCTCAACAGGCTTTTGTAACCAGGACTCTGATGCATTTGGAGACTCATTTCCTGTAGCTGGATGCTCTGATCAACTTGAATAGATGCTCCCATCTCCTTCCTGAACTCCCAGGCTTTTGCTCACGTTGATCCTTTATGGGGAACCACAGTTCACACCCTCCTCTTGGCATCCTCCACCTTCTGTTTTTTCAGTTTTTATCTAAGGTGAGCCTTCCCCAGCTCCCAGTGAACTGCTAAGCATTGCCTCCAACCGACATGCCGGGTCTTGTGAGTGCTTACTTGCAGCCATGCTTCTGTTCATCAAGTCTGAAAGTTCCTATCCACCTTTCCTAGTTCTAGGGACATGTTCTATTTCTGCCCCCAAGGAATAATACAGGGAATGCAGAAGGATTCTTAAGGAAGCTTTTCTCCATGACAACAAAGGAGTGGTCCTTTTCATTTCTGTCGTGGAATGTATTCCACAAGGACATGATGTTTGGTCCTGCAGCAGCTTGCACCTTGAGTGGGAAAGGTCAGGGGGGGGGAAACAGAGAAAGAGAGAGAGAGAGAGAGAGAGAGAGAGAGAGACAAAGATTGTTCCCAAGTACAGAAACAACCTGGGACATTTCCAGATTTCTAGGCATGTAAGATAAAGTAACCCCTCCTTGATGCTTATCTTGCATTTGGACAAGGTATTCTGTCTCGTGCAGGTGAAATACTGTAAATAATTCATCACATCTTGTTCACGTTGCTTAACTGTCTTTTTTCCCTTTTATTGTTTGTAAGTTATTTGAGAGATGACTTTGTTTTTTATCTTTTATTCTTCTCTCATACATTACATCATCCCAACATCAGTTTCCTCTCCTCCCTCCTCCCAATCCTTTCTGTCACCTTCTTTTTCCCCCAGATCAACCACTCCCAAGTTTCCATTAAGGGGAAAAAAAAGGGGAGGCCTTCCAGGGATAACTACTGAATAGGACATAGCAAGATACAACAAGATTAGGCATAAACTTTCATATCAAGACTGGACAAGGCACCCTAGTAGGAAGAAAAGGGTACCCCGTGCAGGCAAAAGAGTCAGAGACAGCCCCTTTACCCATTGTTGGGAGTCCCCCAAGAACACCAAGCTATACAACCATAGCATAAATGCAGAGAATCTAGGTCAAAACCATATTGGGTCCATGTGTGTGCCCCTCTCGTCTCTGTGAGTCCCTGTGAACTCTGGTTAGTTGATTCTGTGGGCCTTGTTCTTGGCCATGGTGTCCTCAACCCTTCTCACTCCTAAAATCCTTCCTCTTCCTCTTCTGTGGGATTCCCCTGGCTCTGCCTCATATTCGACTATGGGTCAAACAGACTACATCTACTCCCATCAGTTGCTGGATGACATCCTTCTGATGACAACTGGGCTAGGCACTGATTTATGAGCATAGCAGAATATCATTATTAGGAATCATTCCATTGACTTTTTTTTTTGCCAGTCGTATTTGGTTCTATTCTTTGTCTCCAGCTGTTCTGACTTTGGTTCCTGGCTGTTCGGGCAGTGTCAGGCAAGGGCTCCTTCTCCCTAGTGTTTGCAGTTGGGTCAGAATTCAGCAGCCTTTCATATTAATTTCCCCACTAAGAGCTACAGTCAAGGGTATGCCTCCAATACTTGTCCCGTTTTGGAGATAGACTTGGAGTGTTATGGAGTAGGGAACCTGAAAATGGGTGTTTGGTAAGAAGCTTCCTGGTGGGGGAACAAATGTTCTATCATATTAAACATAGCTAATCAGAGATTACCCTACAAAGCCTAGTGTACATGCCAGATGACAGTATGGTATATTGGTTAAGGAAAGAAAGGAGTGATGGGGTGCTTGTAGACCTCCCCAATTGTGCAGGAAATCTTTCCTGTTCTGCGGAGGCTTTGGGGTACCTTTCTAAGAGCTCTCAGTTGACTTAATGGACACTGACAGTACTAGCTGCTTCTACAACTTCAGACCTACTGAACATCTTGGTGTTCCTTGGTTCTTTCCTCTGCTGAGGACCATTAACCTCTTTTAAGATTCCATATTTATGCAAGTGCTCAGATCGCTGACTCAAATGGATGCCATGGACTGAAGAAGCCAGGCTGCTTTGGAGAATCCACCGGCAGTCCTGGTGACACAATCACATGCACTTAATTGTATGGTTTGTTGCACAAATCACACCAATGGGAGCCCGTGTTATCTGGAAAGCCTCTCTAAACCAGGACTAGACATTTACACAGGCTTTGGGCTCTTTTGTTCTTATGCATTGGGAGGAAAATTAGATTTCTAAAGTAATTAGAAATCTAAAGTAATTAGCTAGCTTCTTCCCAGATTTCCACACATGAGTTACTGAAAGCCACTGTCTCTCGATGTCAGTGCTTAGGTAGTGGGGACAGGTCTCAATGTGTTATGGTGTTTAGCTGGGAAGTCAATCACACAATATTATTCTGCTCTTGGAGTATCTGTGTACTGGCTGGTTTTGTGTCCACTTGACACAAGTTGTAACCATTAGAGAGGAAGAAGCCTCGGTTGAGGAAATGCCTCTGTGAGATCTAGCTGTGAGGCATTTTTAAAATTAGCAATCAATAGGGGAGGTCTCAGCTCATGGTGTGTAGTGCCATTCCTTGGCTTGTCCTCCATTCTATAAGAAAGTGGTCTGAGCAAACTATGAGAAGAAAGCCAGTAAACAGCACCCTTCTGTGGCCTCTGCATCAGCTCCCAGCTCTTCCCCGTTTGATTCCTGTCCTTTCTTTGGTGATGAGCAGCAATGTGGAAGTGTAAGCTGAGTAAACCCCTTCTTCCCCAGCTTGTCTTTTGGTCATGGAAAGCCGTTGAATCAATGGAAACCCTAACTAAAACATTCTATATGGGTGGGCTGCAGGATGTCGTGAAGGTATCCAATCATATCTACATAGCTAATCATCACACACTAAAGGCCAGTCTGTGCACATTGTGAAAAGGAGGTGTGATGATTAATCTTCTTTGTCAACTTGACTGGATTCAAGGTCATCTAGGAGACTTCCCTCTGGGCACATCTGAGAGCATTTCCAGAGTGGTTTAAATGAGGTGGGAAGATCTATCCTGAATATGGGTGCTACCAGAGCATGAGCTAGGGTCCTTGACTGAACAGAAAAGTAGAAGCAGGAGGAGAGCCAGAACCATCTTTGTGCTCCATGGCTACAGTGTAGTCACATGCAGTGGTCAGCTGCCTCATGGTCCTGCCTCTGTGCTTTTCTGACCATGTTGAACTGCACCTCCAAACCATGATCCACGACAAGCCCTTCCTTTCTCAAGTTGTTCTATCATACACCTATGATAGAAGTAAGCAAGACAGGCAAGAGTGTCTTTCACTTTTCATAACCATCTGTTGTTCCTTTTAGTTTTAGAGAAGTGAATTTAAGTCTCTCAGACTAGATGGATTATGACATAAGACCAAGAAACCGTCCTTTGTCCTGACTGATCAGCTGAGTAATTCTTACCTTTGTGGATTCTTTGAATCCCCTCTTTCCCCCATGCTAAAAGCATCCTTGAAGCTTTCCCAGCTAGTCTTTTCTTTCTCTGTATAATTAGGCTGGACAGGGGTCTTTGGCCTGCTCTTTAACTATCAACAAGACCTTATAATTTTACATTGCTGGTCTGGAATGACTGGAGACCCAGTCACTTTCTGCATTAGCACTGATTACTCTCAGGGACATGCTTCTCAGGAATGCTTCCTGTCAAAGATTGACAGAGGCGGGGATACTAGAACAGTTAGAACACTCACTGATGGGAAATGTTGGCTTGAGTGTCTTTTGAAGGCCATGCTGTAATTTTCTCTCTCCCTTACTGACTTTTCTGTTCCCTCTCCCCCTTCTCTATCTCCCTATTTCTCTCTCTCTCCCTCCCTCTCTCCTTCCTTCCCTCTTTCCCTCTCCCTCCCTCCCTCTTCCCCTCCCTCCCTCTCTTTCTGATACTACTGGGGACTGAAGCAGGACCCCTCATATATGCTTGGCAAGCACTCCACCACTGAATTACATGCCTAGTCTTTTCTCTACTTTTTATTTTGAGATAAGGTCTCACTACATTGCACAGGCTAGCCTTGAACTTGCTTTGTAGCTCAGTCATACCTTGAACTTCTTTTATTTTCCTGCTTTATTTTCTTGAGGACTGGCGTTATAGATCTGTAGCACCAAGACTGGCTTTGCATTTTCCTTACAAGTGTATTGTGACGCAAGCCATCATCTTTCCCTCCCTGTTCCTCCCTCACTTCCTCCCCCTCCTTCCCTTCCCCATTCTCGTCTCTTTCTCCCAGTATTCCCATCTCCTCCCTCCTTACCTACCTCTCTTCTTCCCTCTATCTTTCCTTTTCTCCCCCATCTCTTCATTATTTAGGAATGTTCACCATTGCCATCTGATAATGTTCTCGCTCATCTTATTGCTCCCTCTCCCTTCCTCTTTATATCCTTTCTCTAATAAAAATTTTCATGTTTGTTTGTGAGATGGCGTTTCACTGTCTAACCCAGGTTGGCCTTGAACTCCAGATCCTTCTTCCTCAGCCTCTGTAATAGGCATGTGCCATCTCACCCAGAACATGTTACATTTCTTATTCTATCTTTGTGTCTGTTTCTCAGAAGACCTGGACTCATGCAAACTAATGCAGCCCAGAGGAAGAGAAAGTGGCCGACAGTAGGGGCTGTTTTAGATGAGTGGCCAGGAAAGGCCTGGGCATGATAGCATTTATTTATTGACTTAATTTTAGTGAGGAGATAACGATGCAAAGACTAGGAAGAACACTGAGGGCTAAAGAAGGAAGAAAATGTGCAGTGACCTCAGCAGTCATAAATCTGGTTTCCTTCTGCCCTAGCTGGCTAGCTCCCTCTTGTATGAATCACTATAATGTTATCCGATTTGCACACATAGCTTCATGTTAGTTCATGTGAACAAAGAGTGCCAGGCTTAAAACCAAAATGCTGTTCAAATACTATTCCTCCATCAATGCAAAGAAAATCCTACTGAATGCTTCTTTCTGACCTCTGCCATGGGAATAATGGACAGGGGCAGATTCAGACTCAGTTTGGAAGCCTAATTGTTACACGGTGACACTGGATTAGTGTGAGACAGGTGTAGGAAGGGGGCCTGGAGCTGATGTGCAAAAGATTTGATGTATCGATTCTGGAAGTGAAGGGGACAGCTTGCTGATTTGGAAACTTTGTAAGCTCAGTTGGACACCAGCCGTCGGAAAAGCAGTGCAGGCTGCACAGGTGCGAAGGGAACCAAGGTCAGCCATGGATGCTAAGGTTGGGTAGGTGGGTTCAAAGGTTGTCTCTCATGTAAAATGGGGGAGTTTGAACCAGTGGAGGGTAACAGCTGTGCTCAAGGACTTTGGCTTCCAAGTGTAAAATATTAATATTGCCCAGAAGGAGACCGGATAGAGTCCACCTGTTACTAGGAAGCTTGGCAACTGAACGTAGAAAGTTTTCCTGGAACTTTTTTTTAGTGGTAAAACTTGATCTCCTTCTTCTATGTTTTTAGTGGAAACAGAGGCTAGAGGCAGCAGTGTGGGGACTGAGCTGGGTGTCAGAGTTGTTGTTGTTGTTGTTTTTTTTTCTTTTTTTCTTTTTCTACAGTCTTTTAAGGCCACGGTAGGGGCATCCAAACTTCTGGAAGAATATGAATGATTAACGTATGTGGACAAAGATGTGTTCACTCAGTGAACTCGGGGGACCCATGGAAACATGCTTAGGGTTTAGCCTGCTTATAAACAAGAAGCTCCAACACAGTAGCCTACG
>JADRCD010226085.1:0-10808 GCA_019843815.1 Montemys delectorum
CAGCTGAGCTGTGTACTGGCTTCTGGGTTGAGGAGCTGCATACAGGTGCACATTCTGAATCCTTGGGGATTGGGCTCAACTCCCAGGATCATCAAACAAAAAGCCCACTTGGTGAACGAGCTCTATGGAACTGCGTGCACACTTGGACAACTCTTGAGAAGAAGAACCCAGAGTTGAGAAGCTGAGCGTGGGTTCGAAGGCTGCATTTGAAGGATAAACAGACATGGCTTTCTATATTACCAATCTTTAGGTTATAAAGGATTAGAAGACCTGCTTTAGGCTACTATCCTGTAATGTTGGACAAAGTTCCATGTGCATACAATCTCTGTGTGCTACTTATGTTTCCTCCCACCCTCACAACTTGACACAAGCCAGGATCATCTGAGAATAGGAAACAATTGAATTAAGAAAATACCTCCATCAGAATATTTGGCCTGTAGGCAGGTCTGTGGAATGTTCTCTGTCCCTCTGTTTCTGTCTCTCCATCTCTCTTTTGTCCCCAGCCCCACCCCCTTTTTTTGAAACAGGGTCCTTCTGTGTAGTACCTACTGTCTTGAAACTCACTCTATAGACCAGGCTAGCCTCAAACTCACAAGAGATCCTCCTGCCTCTGTCTCCCAAGTGCTGGGATTAAGATCAAGTTCTACCACATTCAGCTGGGTCATTTTCTTGACTCTTGGTTGGTGTGGGTGGGGCAGCCCACTGTGGGTGATCTCACCCCTTTCCATGTGGTCCTGGATCCTTGCCAAAAAATTCTACTTTTTTGATTTGTTGGTTCTCAAGTCCATCCCTGCCTTTCAGGATTCTATTGTAGAAAGCAGGCTGAGCAAGGATTGAGATGCAGGCCAATAAGTAGAGAGTGTTTCTCTATGGTCTCTGCTTCAGTCCTGGCTTGGCTTCCCTCACCTGACTGTGGTCTAGAGTAATGTAAGACAAACAACTGTTTTCAGTCAGTATTTTTATCGTAGCAACAAAACACAAATAGCTTCAGAAGGCAAACTAATTCTGTCAGAGGCTCTGTTAAATTCCTACAATGCTGCATTATATGTACCCATGCAGCATGTGTGTGTGTGCACGTATGTATGTGTGTGTAACCCAGCACTTCATGCTTGTGAGGCAAATACTCTACCACTGCACTTCCCCCCGCCTCAAACAGGTCAATAATGTGATATTTTGTTTTTGCTTTAGCGATACTAATTTTTTTCAGTATACTTAACAAAAAAAGTACATTTTTACCCCCTTTGGTAAAACCTTAATCTCTATGTGTAGGGTAGACCTGATTGGCCATAATGTATTTTAATCAAAGCATATTTAGGAACAGCATGTCTAATAAAGCTTTCTACAGACATAGTAAATGCTAAATAATTTTGCTAAATGACCAGACACTTGAAAATGTGCGTTCACGATCCCCTTGCCTCCACTGGGATGTGTGTCATGGTGCCCAGGGACCACTTTATGTTTCATGTATGCAGAAGTGATTAGTGAAAAAGATAGCGCTTTGCATGTTTAAAAATAATTTAATTCAGGGCTGGTGAGATGGCTTAGCAGGTAAGAGCACCAATTGCTCTTCTTAAGGTCATGAGTTCAAATCCCAGCAACTACATGGTGGCTCACAACCACCCGTAATGAGATCTGACGCCCTCTTCTGGTGTGTCTGAAGACCGCTATAGCATACTTGTAATAAATAAATAATAAATAAATAAAAAATAATAATTTAATTCAAATTTTACAAACTTACTTTGCACAATTAAGGTTTTGCCTGCATGTATGTAAGTGTACCAAAATACATACAGTGCTCCAAGAGGACAAGAGACTGCGTATGATTGCCTTGGAACTGGAGTCACAGACAGTTGTGAGCAGCTGCCACTTGGGTCCTGGGAACCAAGCCATTGTTCCAGCAGCAAGTGCTCCTAATTGCGAACCATTTTTCCAGTCCTCTTTCGAGTTTCCAGAACATACATTGCCCCGACCCTCGGGGCGTTCAACACAGACCTAGGGCAGGGGAGAGAGACTGAAAGGGACAAGAGACATGAGGAATGAGAGCAAGACAGTTGTCTGATCAAGCTCCGGAAAAACTTTACTTCAGGGATGGCAATATAAGCACTAGCAGGAGAAAGCTTCAAGGGAGGGGGAGGAGGAGCCCGGGACAATGGAGGGGGAGGAGCCCGGGGCAAGGGAGGGGGAGGAGCCCGGGGCGAGGGAGGGGGAGGAGCCCAGGGCAAGGGAGGCCAGGTGGCAATCTTCAGTTCCTGAAACCAAGGGTCACAGTGTCTTCCACACCCACAAATATTCTCACTGTTAGACTACACGTGTTCTTTCAGGGCTGTATGTGTAAGCTAGTGATGTTCCACAAGGCCATGGTTAAGGCCATGGCTCCCGGCAATACATTTCTCTCTTAAGACAGTTTTTAATGCGTCCCAGATATTTTGTTGTGTGTATTTTAATTTTTTAGTTGATTTTAGGAATTTTTTATAAATTTCTTTATGGATTATTTCTTGGACCCAGTGGTTAGTAATGTGGTTTTTAATCTCTACGAGTTTGTATAATTACTAGGAATTCATTGATTTTAGGCTTTATTGGTCTGGTAGACGGCATGGAGTTAACTTCAATTTTTCTAACTTTGTTAACATTTCTTTTTGTCACACAGTCCATGACCTATTTTAAAGAAGACTCATGAACTGCTGAGTAGAATATGAATTTTTGGTATTTGGATGGAATACTCTGCAGATATCTGATAGGTCCATTTCATGTGCGCTGTCATTTAATTCAGATATTTCTCAGTTTAATTTTTCTTATTGGAGAAAGTGGGAAATGAAGTGAGCTATATGGTATTTTCTTTCTCTTTTTGTTTTATTTTGTTTAGTGTGTGTGTGTGTGTGTGTGTGTGTGTCTGTATGTGTGTGCATGTACTCTCGTTAATTTGTTTTGTTTTTTGAGACAAGGTTTCTTTGTATAGTCCTTGCTGTCCTGCACTCTGTAGACCAGGCTGGCTTCAAACTCACAGATATCTACCTATATCTGCCTCCCGAGTACTAGGATTAAAGGTGTGTGTCAGCACTGCTTTACTTTGGTATTTTCTAATTTGTCAGTATGATTAATATATTTTATGCTATTTCATAGATTTCTTTTTTACCTGGAAAAAAATAAAGTCTTATGGCAATTGAAGACTCCCCACTGAGTAGTCCAGTTCAAGTAGGCAGGCCTCTTTGATTTTTTTTTTCAAAGATATTTATGAAACCATTATATCAATTCCTGGTTCCTTTCTCCAAATATGACAGAGTTACTTTGTCTCAAGCTGTGAATGACAGCATTTAGGAAGCATAAACCAAAGCATTTATGCACATTTAAACGTGCTACTTTTTTGGTTTGTTTGTTTGATGGTTTTGGATTTTTTTTTTTCAAGACAGGGTTTCTCTGTGTAGCCCTGGCTGTCCTGGAACTCACTCTGTAGACTAGGCTGGCCTCGAACTCAGAAATCCTCCTGCCTCTGCCTCCCAAGTGCTGAGATTAAAGACGTGCACCACCACTGCCCAGTTTAATTAGCTAATTTTAAAGACTGCTCTTTCTTATCAAGAACCAGGATGATATTGACTGCCTAGCAACCCCAGTGCCCTGCCCCAGTCATAACCACCAGCTCACATCCAACTCCTCATCCCGCTGTTATGCGTTTGTCTGCACAGCCCACCCAGGAATTTTGCTCACCGTGTTTCATCTCGGCTGTAAATGGAAGCAAAGCATACGATGTGTTCGAGTTTGTTTTCCAAATATATATATATATTTTTTTTACTGCTGCCCTTTAGGAAATTCTGAACCAGGAGTCATGGACGCCAAACCTAAACTCTACTACTTTAAAGGCCGGGGAAGGATGGAGTCGATCCGCTGGCTGCTCGCTGCGGCTGGAGTGGAGGTCAGTTCCTGGTTGGGGATGTAGCTTAAATCCCATCTCCTCCTCCTTCCCTTCCTTTCCACCTGTTTTCTTAGATAAGAAGAGGGGGGTAGGGATTATAGTTATGAGGTGCCCGGGAAGAGGGCCTGGGATATTCTGAAGCCCCTGGAGATGAAGTGACTGTAGGGGAAGATTATTAATTAGCTCATTCCCTCCATTTGGATTGGTTGGTTTTTCTGAGGCCATTTAACCCCTGCCTCAGCACCTCACTCGTGGAATTCTCATGGCTGCCCGCGGCACCCCTGGCCCAGATGTAAGATCTGCTAACTGGCTCTTTGACTCTAAAGTCTCCTCATGAACTTTATAGAAATGTCTTGAAACTGCTGTCTCTCCCAGTATGAATGCTGTCTCCCAGGAACAAGGCTCGCCGCTGTTTTTGTTTCCCACTTTAGAGACTCCTTCCTGCTCTGGTCATCTGTCCCACCCCATCTCAAGATGAGAAGGACAAAACCCTCACAAAGCTTTAGATAGCTATAAATGGAGGCTAAATACAGCTTTAACCATCAGTAAATGACCATAACCTCACTTGAGTAGAATCTTTGAATATATCAGTCTCAAAGATAAACTTAATTTGGCCTCAAATGGAGGAGAAATTACACAGCCAAAGAAGAAGAGAGGAAAAGAAAGAGGGAAAATCACTGGAGAAGTCTGGGGCAAAGACAAAAGTTTGAAGTGAGAGAAGAGCTAGTTGAGGCGAAGCAAAAATGGAGAACAGTGCCTTGGGGATCCTAGGTGAACCGCCCAGATGTTGTCTTGTCCCATTTTATCCCTTTAGACTCATCCAATCAGTAGCCACCCACCATCCCTCCAGGTACACGCA
Organism: Montemys delectorum; assembly: GCA_019843815.1. NCBI lineage: Eukaryota > Metazoa > Chordata > Mammalia > Rodentia > Muridae > Montemys > Montemys delectorum. The sequence goes on from JADRCD010226085.1 coordinate 4,767, forward strand.
TCCCAGGATAGCTACGCATGCAGCCAGCACATCAGTAGATGACAACAATATGTTACAATGTCAAAAGGTTGGACACCCCTGAAAGCTAATCTCTAAATACACACTCCATCTCACTCACAGGGGGGAGCTAGCAGCTCTGTGGTTCCCTTTTAGATTTTATTCTGAAGGCCATAAGGCATTTCTGAACCATATCAGAATCTCTCTCCCTCCTTCCTATCTTAAAGTTATAACAATGGCTCTCTGTCCTCAATCTAGTTTGAAGAAGAATTTCTTGAGACAAGAGAACAATATGAGAAGTTGCAAAAGGGTGAGTCTCCATTTCTTCAACACTGTCTTACTGGAAAAAATAAAAACTTGTTTGTGGAAATATTCATCACGTAGAACACAGGTCTCAGGAATGACAGCTACGACTAGAAGAGGATAGTCATTCCTACAAACACTGACTTGTTAATCCCTGTCTTCCTGATGCAAAGTAATGTCTAATTTCTGTAGCCTTCATACATATCAAGTATCTGACTGGAGTGGCCTCAGTCAGCATAATAGATGTTCCTTAGTTCTGAGTAGCTCAGCACCCAACTCTCTTAAACAATTATTAATATTGTTTTGGTGTCTGGGAGCAGGGCAAGGGGACTAGTACCCTTTGTACTTCATATTTATTTGTCTAGGTATTTTCTTTTTGTTTGTTTATTTGGTTTTGTTTTTTTTTTGTTTGTTTTTTTGTTTTGTTTTGTTTTGTTGAAACAGGGTTTCTCTGTGTAGCCCTGGCTGTCCTGGAACTCACTCTGTAGACCAGGCTGGCCTCGAACTCAGAAATCCATCTGCCTCTGCCTCCCAAGTGCTGAGATCAAAGGTGTGTACCACCACCACCCGGCTCTAGGTATTTTTAATAGATTTGTTAAATTACGTCACAAAGGGTAGAATTAAGACAAACCATAGTTCTGTTCATGTATCTAAATTATTTTGATCACATCTCTTCCCGCCCCATCACCCTATCTTCCTCCCGCTGAATGCTTTCTTCTTCCCAGCAATTTCCTTCCTGTTTTTGTCTCTCTCTTTTTTAAAAACTACTGAATTTAGTTAGAATTGTTTGCACAGCATGGTTGGAAGGCTATTTACTGGGAAATTTACAAGTGGCTACACCACTGAAGAATATGAGTCCTCCTCTTCCTGTATCTATTAACTATCAATAGCTTCTTAAGGAGCCCTTCCTCTATACATGATGGAAGGGTGAAGGACCCAGTCTTGACATAGTCATAGTAACCATAGCCGTTGCGATTTCATGAGTGCAATGATCCAGAGACCCCGTTTTTCTTACAGCATCCTTCCCCGCCTCCCACTTGTACATCCGTCCGACCTCTCTTTGACGATGCTGCCAGAAGTCCTGGAGAGAGTGATATAAAAGTCCTACGTAGGCTACAGTCACTTTCTCAGCTCTTTGACAACTAAGGAGCTTCCGCATTACTTGCCAGCCACAACAAACTGAAACACCTTTTGACTAAGGTCTGACTATCGTGCTAATCTGTGAACATAAATATAAACATTTAGATGGTAGTTAGACAACACTTCCGTTTAGCAAGCCAAAGAAGTAGATGCTTGCTTGAGTTTATGACCTCCTCATAGACCTTATGCGTAGACCTTGAATGAAGTTACGGCATGAACCCTTTCCTATAGAAGGTGTCTAAAATTCAACAAGAAAGTAGTTGATTATCCCCATAATAGTCGTCCCACTATAACACCAGCACATTTTGCCAGGGAGATTGTACTGTAGCATGTGTATATACAGTGGGAGAGACCACTGATGGTCCCCCCTCCAATAGTCTACATAGCATGCTACAGCTTGATGAAAGCTAGCCACAGGGCGGGGCTTCCAGTCTATGTCCTGAGGCTGAAGTGAGTGGTGTCTTTAGAAGCAGGCTCTATCCTCTAGCTCTGGAGGGAAACCAAGAACATTGCAATAGCTTGCATTACTGGGGGGCTTCTGGGACCTCCCAAACCAATGACTCACAGGGGGCACTGGAATTTTTATTTAATAACCCACGACTTCTGGCAACAGCATTTACACATCCCTTCAGTGTGTCTCAGTTCCCAACACTCTGTCTTTTAAAACATATATTTAATTAGATTACTAGGTTCCCATATGGCTTTTTCATATCTCCTAAGTTTTGGTTTACCCTTTTCTTCTCCCCATGACAGAACATTGACAGGTCCAGTCTTATGCAGGCTTGATGCAGGCAACCTGAGCCACTGTGAGTTAGGGACTATAGCGGCCACATCGTGCCCAGGAGTTATCATATCATATCCTGTTTCCCTATTATTTGGCCCTTAGGTTCTTTCTTCCCTCTCTTCTGTGACTTTTTTCTGAGCCTTTCCTGCTTCTACTTTTGTATCACTTGCATTCTCTTCCCTTCCCAAAGCTCTCGGGTCCCCTCCCCTCCCTTTTCTAGCTTCCAAGCCTTTACAGATACTCCAAGTTACGCATTAAGCACACACATCTAAAACCTTGAGTTTAGGATCCACATCTGGGAAAGAATACATGACATTGGTCTTCCCAGATTGGGTTTCCTCACTCAGTACAGTGCTTTCCAGTTCTATCCATTTTCCTCCAGATTTTGTACCTTTCCTTTTCTTCAGTGTATATGGACCACATTTCCATCCTCCATTCATTAGTTGATGGGCATCTTGGCTGGTTCTATTTTCCAGATTTTGTGAATAAAATAACAGTGAACCTGTATGTGCAAGTATTTCTATAGGAGGAGATGGAGTATGTAAACCTAGGCTGCCCCTGAATTTGCTATCCTCTTGCCTCAGCATCTTAAGTGTGGACCATCATGTCTGGCTTAAATGAGTTTTGACCAAAAGAAAAACACCAATTACTAGTATTATAATTCTCAGAAAAAAATGTCTCACACTGAGAGGAAAGAGTAGCACTCCCTTAGCATTGCTTGGACTTCCCAGACCCTAACCACCACTGCTGTCACCTAAGGGTCACATCGTCCCCACTGCTGCTGCTCAGCAGTCGTGAAATTGCCACAGCCTGTCACTAACAGTTGTACAGCTTTGAGCAAGATTTTAACTTCTTTGCCTCATTGTTTCATTTCTGTAAGAGGAAAATCATCTCTCCACAGTTTACAACATGCCATAGATCTCCCTGAAGTGGAAAGCCATGGTCACCCTGTCCCCAGTTCCTTTGCAAGGACCTAGTTGTTTTTCTGAAATTCTTTCTTCTCTTTGATTCTAGCCTCTGGCTCATGGGTAGGTATGGGTACTACAGGATACCTGTGCCCACTGAGTCAGTGACTGTAGCTCCATAGCCCTTTCCACCAGCATTCCATCAAGCAGTGCTCCCAGATTGCTCCTAGGGTGCTCCAGCCCTCCCTGTGATGTTGCTATAGCACTGAGATGCCCTCCTAGGCCCCACTGTTCTGAGCAGCACACAGCATGGGACAGCAGAGAAGCCTAAAAAGAAGTGAGAAGGTTCACTGTCCTTAGCTTAGCTGTTCGGAGACCTATGAGTTTGGTAGATTACACCCCCTTCCCTTGGCCTCTGAGGTACCTTCTGTAGTAGAAAAGAATGAAACTAAACAGTGTCACAGATATTTTCTTGATTTCTTGATCTGGGTTTTTTAAAGAATTTCTCTGAAAAAGATGGTCAACTTCTCGGAGCAGACATCATTTCTGACTGCTCTTATCACTCCTGATCGGCAGCACAGTGGTCAGCACTAGAGTTAGTCATTCAGGGTTGAATGAATATGGAAATTGGTGATGTAATACAGCCGGTAAGCCTCTCCATTCATCATAATCTGATATTTGCAAAGAATGGTTACAAGGTAACCCACTTAATGCAACTATGTAAATGGTCAGAAGGCAGACTCAGAGAAGCTGGAGGCTTGCCTAACACATCTGGGAAGAGAGGGACACTGGCTCTCGGAAAGCTGTCATTGTTTCTTACAGTGGTGTTCACTATGTTACATTGAATCAAGTGAGCATCATTAGAAATCAGAGAAATAGGGTGTGGTAGAGTGCATCTTTAATCCTGGTGCTTGGGAAGCAGAGGGAAGCATATCTCTTGAGTGTGAGGCCAGCCTGGTTAACATAACAAGTTACAGGACAGACAAGGCTACACAGAAAAGCCTTGCTTGAGAGAGAGAGAGAGAGAGAAAGAGAGAGAGAGAGAGAGAGAGAGAGAGCCTACAGCTATCACAATGCACTAAGTGAAATGTGGTTCCAAGCTTAGGCAACGTTTCTTACTCATGAGGACAATGTGCTGGTGTTAGTGGAAACTGAAATTATATTCCCTTCTTCATGAGAAGATCACTACAATTATCTCCACATACATTATAATCCCAGGTTAGAACAGTCTTTTGCTTCTCAATGGACTACATACACAAATGGTGTTCTCATAAGATTATTCTAGTGACTCTGTAGGCATTGTAATTTGTTTCTGTTTACTCTACTGTGTCCATATAAGGACAGAATTACCTAACACACAAACCTCAGAATGTTTTCCTGCTGTTAAGCAATGATAAACTATAGTTATTGTAAGCAATCACCAACTAAAACTTGTGTTTGACTCACTTTGATTAGTGACATTGTTTTTGTTTTTGTTTTTAAGATTTATTTATTTTATGTATATGAGTACACTGTCGCTGTCTTGAGACGCACCAGAAGAGGGCATTGGATCCCATTATAGATGGTTGTGAATCACCATGGGGTTGCTGGGAATTGAACTCAGGACCTCTGGAAGAGGAGCGAGTGCTCTTAACTGCTGAGCCATCTCTCCAGCCCACTGGCATTGTTTTATAGCTACTCTGTCCTTTCATGCTTTCAAATCCAGCTAAACAGATATTATTGTTAGCAAGTAATTGTTCAAACATGCATCACTACAGTGGACTGAAAATTATCTTAAACCCAGGACTGTATGTGATGTGTTCTTGTTGCTGTATCTGTCCTTGCTGCTGTCATGTGTGCCTATAAACTATGTGCTTTTAAAAGAATGCATACTCTTAGACTTCAGTCCCAACCCAGAATATCGAAGGCAAGGAATTCTTAGTAACCTTTCATGCCAAAGGCCCAAAGAGTTTTACATAACTTAAGCATTGAGAACCAAGAATGCTAAGTGTGTGTGTGTGTGTGTGTGTGTGTGTATGTGTGTGTGTATGCATGTGTGTATGTGTATATATATGTATACTTACATGTGTGTATATGTGTATATATGTATATATTTATATATATTAGAGTAAATATAGAAAATCTTTTTAAATTTTTTTTTGTCTAATACACAAAAATGCAAGAAGTAATCAAGCAAAGCTTAGATTTGACACAGAACAAATGATTGGCATTTCCTTACCTACTGGGGCCTGTCATTCATCCTTATAACTGAAAACTAAAAACCATTCAATGGACTTAGTTGGGCCATCCTGCAGATGGACTGCAACCATTGAAGCCATTGAAGATGAGTCTCTTACCCCTCTCTTTCACAACCCAGATGGATGCCTGCTTTTTGGCCAAGTACCTTTGGTTGAAATAGATGGGATGCTGCTGACACAGACCAGAGCCATCCTCAGCTACCTCGCTGCCAAGCACAACTCATATGGGAAGGACCTGAAGGAGAGAGTCAGGTAGGTACCTTAGTGTACCTTCCAGTACTAAATGTTTAACTAAACGTCTGTGGTCACATGCCAACCTGACTTGGTTGCATCTTTCATCAGGAACTAAGGTGAGAAAGTGAAAAAAGGGGAGGTGTTGTTGCTAGAGTTGGCATGGCTTGGGCTGAGAACATATTCCATACCCTCTTTTTATATACAAACATACTAGTCAGTTTGTAGGATTCTCATATGCATCCCTAGCAAACTATGTTATCAGAAAATGACCTACTAAAGCATTTTCCGTGAACGTACAAATGACTGATTCAGCAAACAAGCCTTGAACAGTATATTGATGATCGATTTTGCTATCAACGTGAAACAGATTTCACTTAGCAAGTACTTGTCTATGGGGTTCTGGGTAGCTCCTATCTGGCCTAGGCTGGAGTTATCCCAGCCG